>PNEQ01089302.1:0-38615 GCA_003012365.1 Medauroidea extradentata | reverse complement strand
TAAAGTCACTAGCCCTAAAGTCAGTAGCCCTAAAGTCAGTAGCCCTAAAGTCACTAGCCCTAAAGTCAGTAGCCCTAAAGTCACTTGCCCTAAAGTCAGTAGCCCTAAAGCCAGTAGCCCTAAAGTCACTAGCCCAGCGGGTGACCCTGTGCAGTTTGGTAGTAATCAGATCAACAGAATTTTTTTTTTATTTTACAATTTTGTGTTATATGTATTTTCCTTACAAATTAATAATAATTATTATTTATTAATCAAGTAGGATAGAGACTTGGAAGTGTGCGGCATATCAATGTACAAACTTCAATTCTTGGCTACAAATAATTAGTGCTACCCAGATCAAACATTGCAGTATAGATAAAAAATATGCTAAGTTTAAATAAACGGAACACTCTGCATTGGCATGCACACAGGAGGGTTAGTAACATTAGATGAAATTTATTTTATTTTATATTTATTTATTTCTTGTGCATGACAACAGCATGTGCCTATATGGCATACACACTGTGGTGGTACTCGCCCCCACTTTACCTCAAAAGTTACACAGTCTCTATACATCTCACCACGGCATCACATGCGGCTGAGTGAGATCTCTCTTCTCAGGGTTCACAAGTAGGTTTGAAGGCATGCAAGCACGTCGTTAAATAAAAGAGTTAAATTTTAGGAGGATGGCATTTTATAGTGCAGAAATTATTCAGACATCACAGAATCACTAAACAAAAACGCTCCACCGGTGGGCTACTCCTATAAACGGGTTGCTGCAGCTAGACCATTTTTAGAGTTACTTGTTACTGAAAGAGTTCCATCGGGCCCGCGCACATCACGCCCAAACGCCTTCTGTATTCTCACAAAAAAAAATATTAAGCCATTTAAATTTAACTGAATCTACCGCAATTAATTAGCTGCTAACGTCGATAAAGGTAAAACAGACTGAAAATTTAACTATGGCATCTCAAAGAACCTAGTTATCCACCGCGTGTACTACCCAACCATGTGGGTGGGTCGGCGAACTTACGACCGCGGTCCCGACACGTCTTCATCGTGCAGCAGGTCAGGAAAGACTGGGGCGAGTCCAGGGCACACGCGGCGGACCAAGGGTGCCATAGCCTCCAACCCAGCGCACACGTCCCTCCGGAACTCTTTTTAATTATAACTAATGACACGGGTTACGTAGAACCCTCAACTTAAATCCTATGACTCATGGCTCTTAATACCTACTTGATACATAAATTCTCACTTTACGTTAATTTTTACAGGTTAGTCGAAAATTGAAGAAACAATAAAAGGCGCCGTTGGCGGAGTGATACATTTGCGGCCATCGCCGGAAACCTCGTGACATACAGGCGCCAGCCTGTCGCATGCCTGTTGCAATCCACAAGCCCAAACTGACATGAAAAGTGAGAATATTAAATACGCCTTTTGGCTCACATATTACAACAAAAAGTTACTTGGATAAAGTTCCTGAAATTTAAAGCTGAACACAATGAGACTAGTCAGGAGTCTCTACGACAAAATTGACTTGATTGAAATAATTAAAATTACCAATTATTAAGTTTTAGCTAACACTAGCCCTAGGTAGCCCACCGCAATAAATACAATTAATTAGTTACAAAAATTTTACATTAAAATATGGCTTCCTTCTTTAGGATGGCATTCAGTAGCCTCGTAGGACTAAAGTTCATCCACAGATCTTGATGTTAGCAAAGATTATTACAATTAATTAACAAATTAAATTTATTCAAAATCAAATAATGGGACTTCGCCGATCAAATGATGCACTTGCACTCTGCAAGCCAGGCAGGCTCACCGCTCTGACCGAGTAACTAATGAAATGTGGGGCTTCACTTCACAATTGCACATGATTTTATAGGGTCAAAAAAATATACATAAGTGGTAGCTGCCTTAGTGAGTTGGGGGCTCTTATGCGTGGGCTGGCATTATGGTCGGTGTTAGACTAACTCTGGGGTCACATAGACAACACTTAAGATGGTAAAGAAAAATAAGAAATCACATGGCTGGTGAGGCCAGTTACTCTACAACACGTGAGTCTATCACATACAGTTAATAGCGATATTTCATAAATTTACAAGCCATAGTTAGGACCTCCAATGAAAGAATATTGGCACGGTGGATCCTGCTATCCAGTAGTCTGTCAGTGGAGGTCGTGTCGGTTTATACGTATTAGGGTATCATATATTAAAATCAAACATGCAGTAAAAATTTTGCAAATTGTTAATACATCTCTGTAAAATTTTATTATCATATGATTGTGACTACAAAGGACTGGCAAGTCTGGTAGAGTGGTTGGGAACACTGAACCCTATTTTATTAAGGATATCTAAAAAATATATTTTTGTTGTTATTAATTAAAACAGAATCGACCATTTAATGTATCTCTACTTTCTTTTAGGTTATTTATTTTAAATTTTCTATTTACATTTGTGGGTATAAAGAATCTAAACTTGTCTGTAATGAAAGTTAGAATTTTTTCTTGTCTTTTTTCTACTTTTGATATATCAGTTGGAATACGATAATTCCAAATTATTAAACAGTATTATAATATGGAGCGTACTAATGAGTTGTACAAACAAAGGACAGGATCTGGAATAGTGGCAGAATAAGTAATGTATTTAATTAAACCCATTAGTTTATATGCATCAAATGTTATAGATTCTACATGCATATGAAATAATTTACTGTCTAATACCGTATTTGTCGGCATATAAGACGGCAATTTTTACATATTTTTGACCTTCAAAAATTGCTACTCGTCTTATATGAAAGTGCAAAAATTTTTGGTAACCTAAAAATCGTTTGAAAGCTAAGCTATAAGCTGTGGAGTTGTATGATGTTTCAAGGAATTGCGTTTTTCGTCACAAATGAAAACGAGTGCCCTCTTTTTTCAATAAAATTATGGTACAAAATTTTGATGAGCGTCATTCACAAAAAGGGTATTTCCTCGCAGCCATGCGGCGATCAATGCAGCTGGAGCGCGTGCCGAGATACTTTGTCTTGCCAGCCTACAACTCTCGGGCGTAGAAAATGAGGATCTAGGTCCGCATGCTTACATCCTTTGTCTTGCAAGCACAAAACTCTCGGGCGGAAAAACCGAGGATCTAGGTACCGTACCACACATTCGTGTGTCTACCCTCTAGCACTAGGCTGGCAGACAACAGCCCACAGGAATGCAATGACCTTGCAAGCAGCTGTTGTAGCCCGGCATTGTCATGTAGCACGCAGCGTGCCTCAGTCCGGTGTTGCCAAGTCGGCGCACACCTGCCGGCAACTGACATATCGCCGGCCGCCGCCGTGCATTTCCTTCGCTCTTGGGTGCGCGGAGAGCAGTAGTGGCCAATGTTATTCGCTTATGTGTCTACTATGATGTTTATATGACGGTAATAAATGCACTGAAAATATTTCAACTAATTTTTTAATGTTTCTGGCAAAGGAAAAAAAAATTTTCTGTCGGGAATTTCAAAATTAGTAATTTAATTTTTTCAAGATTTTGTACCTTCAAAACAATGACTCGTCTTATATGCGGGGTCATCCTACATGCCGGCAAATATGGTACTATCTTTAATTAAATCAGTACGTTGAATTGTTGTATGTTTAAGTTTGTAAACATGATGCAGTGGTGGTCTATTTTTTTTTATAGAAAAATGGAAAAACTTGTGTTTTATCGATATTTAGTTGCAAGGCATTATCGTGACACCATTGGGATACAGCATTTATATAATTTTGTAACACGTGAACATCTAATGGTGATTAAATAGTTTTAGCCATTTTTAAGTCATCTGCAAAGAAAACAGGTTGTGAATTATTTGTTAGCATTGTAATGTCATCTGCAAAGAAAACAGGTTGGAATTATTTGTTACCAGTGTAATGTCATCTGCAAAGAAAACAGGTTGTGAATTATTTGTTACCAGTGTAATGTCATCTGCAAAGAGAATAGGTTGTGAATTATTTGTTACCATTGTAATGTCATCTGCAAAGAAAACAGGTTATGAATTATTTGTTACCAGTGTAATGTCATCTGCAAAGAAAACAGGTTGTGAATTATTTGTTACCAGTGAAATGTCATCTGCAAAGAGAGCAGGTTGTGAATTATTTGTTACCAGTGTAATGTCATCTGCAAAGAGAATAGGTTGTGAATTATTTGTTCCCATTGTAATGTCATCTGCAAAGAAAACAGGTTATGAATTATTTGTTACCAGTGTAATGTCATCTGCAAAGAAAACAGGTTGTGAATTATTTGTTACCAGTGAAATGTCATCTGCAAAGAGAACAGGTTGTGAATTATTTGTTACCAGTGTAATGTCATCTGCAAAGAGAATAGGTTGTGAATTATTTGTTACCATTGTAATGTCATCAATGAATACAATAAAAGTGGTGAGAAGCTACCTGCTTGTGGAACACAAGAGGGGCAGGATACTGTGAAGATATTTTGTTTTGGACTTTGACTGAAAATTCTCTATCTGATAAATAACTTCTTAAAAGATTTAGAAGTTTGTGATCAAGACAAATATTTATTTATTAATTAGTGAAGTGAAATATAAAAATAAACAACATCAACTTATACGTGTGAAGTAACTTCTTTGTATACTTGATTTTAAAAAAACTAAGAAATTAGCAGAAGTGGATATTTTTTTACAATGCCATGTTGGTTATTGAAAAGTTTATTTTTTAAACTAAACTGTAAGTGAATAAGTAATATTTTTTCAATTACAGTGAACCCTCGATAACTCGGACTAAAAGGGGGGAGAAGCTGTCCGAGTTACGATTTGTCCGTGTTATCGAGGGGCGTCCGGGCAGGAGGGGTAATCAGTCATTAATCACAAGAAACGTGAGGAAATCAGTACTCTATCATTTCTACCAGAAAAAGAAGCAGCAATATATACTGCTTTGTATGTATCAATTTACAGGAGGAGGTAGTGGGGAAATTATCACTGTAACGGGAGAACTATAAAAGAAAGAATGTCAAACAACCTGGGCCAGCAAATTCTTTTTTATTTATTGTTTATGCTACTTCTGGCTGATCTTTTTTATCAATGCTAGAAGCTGGCACCAAGGCACCCTTCTACCACATAAAAGTTCTCACGCCCTTCTCCCGTCTAGATGACGACAGTCTGTGCGTGCGCTTGTGTGTGTGTGTGAGATAAGCTAGGGTGGTAGAGCGCGAGCGGAAGTAGTCAATGTCAACCGGTACAGTCTCAACAGCAATAAAAACACCGCATGTGACCACACGCAACTCACGAGATGTTTACGTGAAAAATTGCTCTACATCAGCATGTCACAGTGTCTGCAGCCAGCTGCTAGTTTCCTACGAGAAATTGTTTTTTTCCAGGGCTTCTTTGTTAGAATAAGAGGCCAGGAGAGCAACGTAAATCTCAGTCTACCTTTCCTCTTTTTTTTTGTTTAGTTGAAGTCACGGCCGTGGTTGAAGTGATAATGTGCGCTTGTAGGCCTCCCTCCATACTATCTTACCTTGGCTACGTCGTCATAGATCAGTGACGTCAATACACACACTTTACACTTAAAATAAATTTCACAGATACCATCAACATTAATGGGAGCTCAATAAAAGCCCATTCATTTTAACCATTTCACTTTTTCAAAAGCAAGGCCCTCTAGAATGTGCGACCCGGGGCAAAAGCCTCTTTCTGCCCCCTCCCCTTTTTTTATAATTTACTAAGCCATGTTTTATTTTTTCGATATCGCGCCGGCCTCTAGCGTAGTGGGTTAGGCGCCAGTTTACGGTGCGAGAGGCCCTGGGTTGGAATCCTTGCTCGGGCATGGATGTTGTGTTGTTCTTTCACCTCACTTTACCCTCATCGGCTAGTAAGACATCATTAAAGGGCCATAAAACCCTCTAACCACCTTGCCTACATTGCAATGCAAACCAATGGCTTTTAATTTTTTTTTATTAATGTCCGGAACAAATTGTTTTGCAATCTTGAATTTATCGTACATACCAGAACAAAATAAATTTCCCTTTAGGTGCCATTGTGACGTGTAGTTACCGTCCAATTCATCAGCATCATACTGTAGTGTTTATTTACGACGCACATGCGTGTGGGGCTTGCGCGGAGAAGAGGGAGGAAAGATAAAGAAGGGAGGTCTGCCTGCTGAGTTGCATCTCCACTCGCGCGCTTACTGAGTTGCATCTCTACTCGCGCGCCTCGCTAGCAACATTTAACCACACGGAACTTGCCACATATTTGACGGTGGGATTATTAAAGGCTACGTAGCGATGAGCAACTGCTTTTAAAGCTTAGTACTGTTTTTAAATAAAACGTGATGCATTTAAATGAGACAGACACAATTTTCTTATGATTTTTGACCAAAAATAATTTAATTAAAATTAATTTTGTTTTTTGAAATTCTGTCCGAGTTATCCGAAGTCCGGGACATCGAGGTCCGAGTTATCGAGGGTTCACTGTACTTTGGAAAAAGTACAGATGAGTGAAATAGGACGAACGCTGTTACTTTAAAGGTGGATGCCTTTTTTATGTATTGGAATTAGCAATGGATTTATCCAGAATTTTGGATAGATACCTGTTATACATGCAATAAAAATGTGTTGTAGTAGTGGAACTAAGATTGTATAGCAGCCTTTGACAATGAAGTTGGGTATATTAGCAGGCCCTGAGGAAAGAGTTGATTTAACCCCATAATACTGAACTTATTGTTATTTCTACAGGCAGAATATCCCAGGCATGTGTTACATCAATATCAATATTGGAAATTAAATGTTTTGCTCCTGAATAAACTGAGGTAAACAGTTTTGCAAAAACTTCTGTAATTAACCATTGACGTGAACCACCGTCCACGTTCCTATTCTAGACTGTTTGCTCTGCTGCCCTCCCGAGCGAAGGTCCTGCACTCGCGACCCGACGAGTCTACTCCAAGGGTTACACCATGCAGACCTGTAGCAAGTAACCTTTCACTCATGCTGACATTGGGTGCAGCAGATAGGGAATATATTAATTAGTGGCCACACCTGCTTCAATTAAAATATTTCCCGGGAAACCCTACGAGTGTGAGTGTCATGAGGCGTGTGTTCTGCCGTAGTGCCAACATAACACTTGCAGCGGCATCTGTTTTAGATTTTAGTTTTCTACTAATGTCATTTATTTTGTACTTAATTTTCTTAATGAGAGTGTATTGTGTGTATTATAATTTTAGTTGATATCTATTCCTGTATGTTAGTTTTGGCAGGCAATGCTGCGCTACTAGAGCGCGTCCCGCCACTTTGTCGGCAGTCCTGCCCCAGACATTCAAGGGAGCACATGTGCAGGAGGTTGGTTCGCTCTGTGATGCCAGCTGTTGTCCGCCTGTGTGGTGACTTGCGTTGATTTGTAGAATAGCGAAGCATGCATTAAAATCTGTAGTAAAATTATATACGTGTATACTTATTTTTATTCGACGCGCCACGGCCGCTTCATGTACAGTGCTGTCAGTGTGATCTTGGCGTCGCCCTGGCCACAACAAGGGCGCAACGCATCGCTAGTTACTACTACGCAACAGCGACGCTGCAGGGGGTAGCCACATGGCCGTCGACCACACACTGAGGTAAAATAGTCTCTGCTCGAGTTTCGCCGAGCTCCTCACATTAGCGAAACTGGCGCCTAAAGGGTTTTCTCCGCATCCTTCCCTGACATAGTCTACTTATAACCAACCCCCTGCTTCCCCAAGTCGCGTCACTGTGGATATGTAATTAAGGATCTCTGATTTTTTTAAAGTGATTTTGTGTATAACCTTTTTCCATTGTTTTAACACAATGCCAAAATTTTTTGGGATACTGTTCACATTGATTATTAATATACTAAACTAAATTTATCTGTGACATTCCGGTAATATTTATAAAGAAACAAGTATATAAAATTATATGAAATTATATATATGAAGAATACAAACTACATTGTAGTTTAGTAATTATGGCTATAAAAAAAATTGCAAAATAATTTCAATTTAATACACGTAACAATATTCAAAAAATATAATGTATACAATGAACGGTTGAATTCTGGCTCAAGAATTTCTATGTAAAAGAAATTATTTGTGAAAGCAGTTTTCACAAAAAAAACATTTTACGCCTTGTCTCTTGGGCATATATGTGTTAGTTATAGGAAAATATTAGCTTAAGTACGACTTCTGTTTAATCCTTTTCAAAAATTATTAAAATTGATGAGTCAGTAATAGTTGCAGCAAAGAGTGTTAATATGACAAGGAGGTTTATTTTTATACATAAATGTGCTCCTAAATTTCAATACTTCCCATTTATTACCGCAACCGTGATTCCCGTACCTAATGGCCATTTAAGCTTAATTTTTCAGACTGATAGTTATAAAGTAAGAGTGAAATTTATTGCAGACATGTTTGACATCAATTATTCAGTTTTCTATTTTTAGCTATTTAAATTTCATTGTAGTCATAGTTGTAATAAGGGAGCTGTTAAACTTTAGCAATCTAAATTTCAATATTTTCAAACGTAATTTTAAAGAAAAATTGTATGATACTTTTAGGCCAGTAAAATAAAGGTTCTGGTAACAAATAATTAGAGGAAAGCTGGAATCTCTTTTAATCAATTAAGTACACCCATAGTAAGATTATACTAAGTTTGCCCTGATTTCTGAGTGGAACGTTAGTCGCCATTTTGAAAAAACTGCAGATTTTTTAATTTTTTTCCCAAATTTTTCTCAACCTATTTGAAAACCAAGCCTCCAATACAAATTTTGTTTTGAAGTTTAATGTATTGCATGAAATTACGATTCAAATGAGTACAAAATACACTGAAATCAGTTATTTTATAATCTAAAAAACACATTTCGAAAAATTGCCACTCTTAAATTTTTTCCTAAATATTTTAGTTTTTACATTTGCAGTATCTCCAAAATAGTCCACTCTAACTGAAAAAGTAATGAAATCAAAATTTGTAGAAAGTTTAATTATGTTTTTCACAAACACTTAAAAATTGAGTTTCCTTTAGTACCTAAATTTATAATTTGAGTAACATGTGCAATAAACAATATTGTGAGAAATATTTCTTTTGGTGTAGATTTTTGGTGATAACCAAATATTACTAATTTTGACAAGCTTACAATTTACCAGTCAATTTAATTTGGTAGGAAACGCAGACTTTACATAACACAGGATAGAAAAAAAATTAAAACTGGTCACACACATGAGCAAGATATAGCACTGACTTGATATTAACTTTTATTATACTTCCTATGTTACATTGAGAATAATAAACGGTTTGTGACTTAATAAATATATTCAGTGACCACAAATAAGGTTATCAAAAACAATGTGCGGATATGTACCGACACGAAAAATAATTGAAATAAATATTTGCCAATCCGAAATAGTTTAACAACATAGTAAGTTTATTAGTAAATTGAATTAAAGTAATAATATTTTTTAATTGAATTGAAGGAGTTTATATATATATATATATATATATATATATATATATATATATATATATATATATATATATATATATAGAGAGAGAGAGAGAGAGAGAGAGAGAGAGAGAGATACACATTATTCATTTAGACAAGACCCTGACGATATATAAAATGTTTTAGCACAAGTTTCATATACACTATGATGCACTGCTTGGATACTCATAACATACAACTACTACGACCATATTATGTTAGCTACAATAATTTAAAATCATGGATTAATAACAGCATTAAAATGATTCACTTGTGACCATATAAAAACATAAAACACAGTGAACATCAACTAACTACAAAATTATAATACAATTAAAGAGTTGTAAACCGGTTTCTATAAAATATACTCAATACCTACAATGTAGTAAGGCTATATCTGTCTCAAAGTATGAAAGACTAGCCACTCGGGCAGATTTGTTTCCTTGGTCACATTCAAGGAGCATACTGAAGCTGTCTTGGTCAGGGGAATAACTGCAAAATATTTTGTTTTAACAATGAAACTAACATACAAGCGACAGTAACTTGAATTTTAAGTTATACTGAACAGAAACTCTTAGATCAGAAGAATTTCAAATATCTGAAATCTATAAACTGCTGTAGAACACAGCTAAGCTCTTAATCCCTTAACTTAAAAACCCGAGTATATTCGGGAATTTAGTTTTTACAGAATATTAAAAACTCAAAAATATTCTGGCCTTTTACAAAAACCCAGTAAAATATTATAAACCCCGAATATATTCGCTGAGTGCTTGTAATTTTCATGTACGTCACTAGAGAGCAGAGAAATACAAGTTTAGCTATAACCATAGTTCACATGTAACCCCTTAGATGGCGGCAGATTTTCCGTGTAATTGACAAGAACATTGCAGGAAAGTTTAAGTAATTATTCTGCCACTAGAGAGTTTATTTCTGTACTTATGACAGCTGCGCCGCTAGATGCCAGTAAAGTTATTATTTCACAGTCGCGCATTTCTACATGAAAGTATAATTATTCTTTCGCCACTAGAGAGCAGTTGAAACATACTTCGCCACAGTTTATTTGACAAGCATCTGCAAGTGTGGCTATACATACCTTTGATAGACAGCAGGAATTTTGAAGAATAGTTTTGGCGGGATTTCAGCTACATTTTCGCTACAAAGCCAATAAGTTATTTATTTTGTTTTTCGATACTGTGCAGTATTGGCGGTAGTTTCCCTGGCCAAACTATGTGTATACTCTTATTACAGTGAATTTTCTCTCACTTTGAAAACGTTTTTTAGTAGCTAAAATTTGTTTACTCGCAGACAGTAGTACAGTGTTTTGTTTTATTTATAAAATACTGTTTCCAAAGTAGTGACTGTTATTCCAAAATGGAAAGTGAAGATGAAGTAGACATTGAGTTTAGTGAATCTGACAGCGAGTCACAGTGAACCACCATCGGAAGAAGAAAATTCTGATTCTTCCGAGGATCCCCTGGCGAGTGCTCGACATGTCTGCTCAGTTGCCACCTGCTCCACCGAGGTATCCTTTTTTAGACATAACTCAGTATCTCAACCTCTTTATTGATGATGAATTTGTGAACATTGTTGTGACTGAAACAAACCGGTATGCATGAGAAAACAATACAACCCAGTGGAAGGATACTACAAATGATGAAATTCACACTTTTATTTGTGTAATTCTTCTTCAGAGTATTGTGAAGAAGCCAAATTACCAAATGTATTGGAGTAAGCAACCTTCAGTTGCAACTCTATTTTTTCGCCAGGTCCTTAGCTATAAACGTTTTCTTCAGCTCAAGAAATGCCTATATTTCTCTGATAATTCTGCCTATGATCCTAGTGCTCACCCTCAACCAAAACTAAATAAAATCTGTGGCTGATCATTGACATCTTGAACAAATAGTTTAGCAGTGCTTATACCCCAGAGCATGATGTCACTGTTGAAAGTTTGGTGCTCTACAAGGGAGGCTAGGCTGGGTCCAATACATGCCTCTCAAAAGAGCAAGGTTTGGAATCAAATCCATCATGCTTTGTGAATCAAAAAGTGCTTACTTGTGGTCTATGATCGTGTACACTGGAAAGGGTACACATATTGATCCATAATTTGAAAACCTTCCTCAGTCCTTACAAATTGTCATGACACTGACGAAACCTCTCCTCAACAAAGGCTACTGGCTTACTGTTGACAATTATTACAGTTCACCTCAACTTGCTGACCTCCTAATTGCCAACACGACTGACATTTATGGTATTGTAAACCAGACAAGAAAAGACGTGCCTCCATCATTTCGCAGTGATAAACTTAGAAGACGTGAACTTGCAGCTTTTCAAAGGGGGAAAGTGACCGCGCTGAAATGGAAAGATAGAAGGATGTATGTATGCTGACCAGTATTCACAATGCCAAAATGGTGACAGTTGAGAAGAGGGGCATTAAGAAACAGAAACCATCAGCAGTTGTGGACTATAACAGTACAATGGGAGGGGTAGATAAAATTGACCAGCGTTTGGCAGCTAATCCAGTGCCTCGAAAGAGAGGTAAAAATATTATAAAAAAATACTTTTTCATTAAGGAAACTTTCATTGTGGAATGCATTCGTTTTGTATTAAAAAAACTGGTGTACAAAATAATGCTCTGAATTTTCGCATTGCTACCTTAGAGAAGACGATCTTCAAGCACAAGAACGAAGACTTCTCTCCAAAAGCTCCTGGTCGTCCTTCCAGCAACACCAATCCTGTGTGTCTGACTGGCCGCCACTTCCCATCAATGATTCCTTCCACAGCAAAGAAGCAACACCCCACAAGACTTTGTGGTATGTGCAGCCATGTTTGTGATGAGAAGGGCAAGGAAGTCAGAAGGTAATCGAGGTACACGTGTGAAGAATGTGATGCAGCGCTTTGCATTGTGCCCTGCTTCAAAGCATTTCACACTGCGGCAAACATTTAGCTCAGAGCTCGCAAATTCCCTGGGGTAGATTTGTCAAACTGTTGCATTTTAGGCATTTGCCAATTTTCCTTTTCAACCCAAAATGTATTCAATAGCTTTTTATATTCGGGGTAATACTGTTCCAAATATTTTATGCCTGACATTTTTACTGAATTTTCACTATTGTAGCTGTATTTTGGAAGTGTTTACAGGTCTACTAACATAAAATAATTATAATATTTTTTTTACCCCAAGTGTTATGACCAAATATAGTCAGTGCTTATTTGATTAGTGTATTGTGTGTACAAGATTTTGCCGGACTTGAGTATTTTGTTATTCTAGTGAAGAACTTTTTTCTGTGTTTTAGAAGTCTATCAGTGTTGTAACACAACTACTTATTTTATTTTTACACCCCATTGTTATGAATGATTATTTCAGGTGTTGTATGGCTATAATAGTTTATGTAAAATGTTTTGCTCAATTTGTATAGTTATTTCAGTGAAAAATTTTCAAGGTATTTCCCAAATTTATATTTTATTTTTTTCCGCAACAGGTGTTATAACCAGTATATTCAGAGTTTGTATGTTCATATTATTTTATCTACAAAGTCTTGTTGGTTTTGTATAATTGTAACTTATATGAGTAACTTACCTGTAGGGTTTTGGACGTATACCAATGTTGTATAGCAACAATTTTTAATTTTTTCTTACCCAGGGGGTTAGTAATGAGTATATTCAGGGTTTATGTGGTTATACTATTTCATTCAAGTTGAAAGCTTCTCCACTGCATTTTAGATGTATCCCAGTGTTCAATAACTATCCCGAATAAAATGAATGAATATATTCAAGGTTTTAAAATAGGGCTATTTGAATAATTGATATCTCTGATTTCATTGGATGAACAAAAATTAAATTTATGTGACAAACTATTCCATGTATGTTCTTTTCATTTCAATATAAAAAAATTTTTAATTTTGAGACCAAAAGATGTAAAACAATTGGCATGGAAGTTAAATATAAAAAAGAACAACTCCTTTTTATCTAGATGCATAAATTCTTAATTTTAATACATTATATTCAAAATCTTTCATTCTGCCAGTGGGTACAAAAAGTTCTGGTTTTATAAACGATCATGCTCATGACAACATCAGGCCTATCAGGAACTTGCTAATGTCAGAAAGCTGTACACAAATAAGCAGGCTCTTCTTATTAAAAAAAAAAAAAAAGATATAGATTCTCTTTAAACAATGACAATTCAAAATAAATTTTTTTAGCTAAGAGAATATGCTTATCATATACTATGATAATGATTTAAAGATAGGCCAGGCAGTTAATATGACACAAAGAATAATTGACATATTAGAATTTACACAAGCACACATGTCATTTAAACAAAACACAAATAATACATATATATTTCTTCAAAATAATGCTACATCAGTCAGTTATTCATAATACTAACGCTTCTAACTCTATACATTTACAAATCTCCCTTCTCTTTTTAAATCAACGTTCATCAATGTATCTTTCATAACCTTAAGGTATTTTATCATCATTTACATTTCAAAATCATAATAAACATTTTGCACAGATAAGAGGATCTTTGTCCCTTTGCGTCGCTGTGTATAGTTAGTGCGCTGTCCGCATATCTACTTGGAATCTTGTCACTGTTCAAGCAGCCATATATGGTGCGCTCCCTCTAAGTAAAACATTTTTAAAAACACTATTCTATAATTTAGTCAAAAATCAGAATGTAATGATTGAATTTTAGAACATTGACAAAATTCTGAAAATTAAGAATTTTAAATTTTTTGTCAGTTAATGTGTGAAATTGAAATAATTTAAACAAAATATTTTAAGCTGTGTTTCAACTGGCAGAGAGAGAGAGAGAGAGAGAGAGAGAGAGAGCACTCTCGCACCCTTATGATGTCAGAGAGATAATGATCTGTTGTCTTAATTTGAGGGAGAATGGACGAAAGGGAGAACTAGTGGCAATGTATACTCACTGCTCTATCTCGCTCACATTCCGTTCATTTGTGTGACTTTTGGTAATAAATTATAGGGCAAGAAATGTCCTTGCATTAATAACAAAGCTTGTCAAAGGCAAAATACAATATATTAAAAATATTTGAAACTCTAGAAGCAAATAATAGAACAGTTCTGAAATTTAACAAACATGTCAAGTATAGAAATAATTAACATACCAGCTATATTATTATATATAAACACGTATACTTATTTTAAGTAATATACATTGAAATTATGAATGACATTGTATAATTTTATCAGCAGTAAAGTAAATAGGGACACATTTTAACAATCACACTGGATATTTAATTTTAAAGCACTCCAGCAGAATTAGTTTGTGCTGGCATGACAATTACCAATAGATAGCAGAGTAGAAATTCCAATCACAAGAAAGTCAACTAGAGTGACCAAGAGGGAGAGAGTACATTTATTAAGTCACAAACCATTTATTATTCTCAATGTATGAGAGGAAGTATAAGAAAAGTTAATACCAAGTCAGTGGTTTAGCTTGCTCATGTGTCTGATCATTTTTGAAGTTTTTTTATCCTGTTTTATAAAAAGATTGCGTTTCCTACCAAATTAAATTGGCTGGTAAATTGAAAGCCTGACAAAATTAATAACATCTGGTTATCACCAAAAATCTACACAAAATAAACATTTCTCACAATATTGTTTATTGCACATGTTACTCAAATTATAAATTAAGATATATACATATATGTACTAAAGGATATTATGTAAGAGTTTGTACAAAGCACAATAATTAAACTTTCTACGTTACAGTCTACTATTACGGGGATATTACAAGTATAAAAACTAAAACCTAAATATTTAGAAAAAATTTTAGAATAGTGATTTTTCAAAATGTGTTTTTTAGATCACAAAATAACAGATTTTGATGCATTTAGTACTCACTTGTATTATAATTTAATGTGCTACATTTAACTTCAGAACAATATTTTTTATTGGAGGCTTTGTTTTCATATAGTTTGAGAAAAATAAATTTTTTTTTAATCTGTAGTTTTTTCAAAACGGTGGCTAACGCTGCAGTCGGAAATCGGGGAAAGTTAAGTATACTCTTACTATGGGTGTACTTAATTCATTAAAAAAAGATTCCAATTTTCCTCTGATTATTCATCAGGACTGTCTTTTTCAGTCTAATTTTACTGGCCTATTTCCTTACTAAGTCATAGTCGAATTTAGACATTCAGAGACTCTTAGTAATATTATGAACAGTTATCAACAATCCATCTAAAGGCTGCACATTCTGTCATACACAAGAAACTATCGCAGTCGTATGGGAAGAAATTTGCACGTCACAGCATAAACAGTCCCGACCTCAGTTACCTCAGCAAAACACTGTCTTCATGGTATCTATCCACACAGCATCAAGACAACAAAGGCAGTTCATTAACCTTAGTTTCAGTCTTTTGCTATCCTAAGGAAACTTAAAGATATCCTGTCCGTATCGAACATACCTTCGACCTACTTCCATTTTCCCACTGCCAGAAGACTTGAAAGAGTACAGTACTTAAAATATAAAGTTCCTCCATCCCGACTACAGGATGCGATGAGGGATCACGCATCTCGAGGAACATCGGGGGAGATGCGTTGAGTGCCGCCGCAGTCGACACGTAAACATGCAAGTAGGCCGACGTTACAACACCTGCTTGTTTTCCAAACACAGTGCAATGAAGGCCGACTCGATAACGATATAGGGCACTGTAGCGAGCCAAATGAGGTTTGTCTCATTATGGTCACCTAGAAGACAAGATGGGCCACCTACCGCTCGCTGTGCCAGGTAGAAGGTCGCAGGTTCGTGTCCCTAGACGTGCCACTCGCCGCTAGTCGACTACAACCATACAGCCTTCGGCCTCGTGAACAAGGTAGTAATGTCAGATACAATTAGATCTGTAGATAATCTATTCTAGTTCAACTCAGTTATGTTCAACTCAGTTATATTCCACTCTGTTATCACCACTCCCCTCCTAATCAACTGTCATGTTGTCTTTATATTTAACTTGTACAACCATCCTTATTCAGTTATTTATTTAGTCCTACAACTCTCCGTAACGAAGCCCCTAGCGAAAAGTACAATAATGTTTTACAACAGAGTTGTTTAGCGTTTTGCATAGTTCTACAATTCCCTCTTTACACTTTCCGTGTGCGATGCAGACGTGTCATGCCATGTCTGCCTGCTGTCTATGTACCGAGCACTTACATCTGCCTGGAGGGCAGATACAGCCTCAAAGACGGGACCGACGCAGTCTGCACTGTTTCCTGGCAGGCAGATGACATAACACATCTCTGCATCATGCACGCACGCACACACACACACTATTTCTGTAAGAGCACCTCACCTAGAGTTATCCACGCCATATCTTGCCGTAGATCTCTTAGCTGAACGAGACCTGTTTCCTTGAAGCACACACCACCAACATTTTCAGAGGTAAACATGGGGAGGATGGTTCCTCGTGCTTCGCACAAAGAGGCTGATGACACCACCTTCCTGGCGCACACGTCCACCAGGTGGAATCCATCTTTGGCCTCGGATGAAGCCAGTACTGCGCCATCTGCGTTGACAGCAAGGTGGACTCCCTCTGCCGGAATAGGCAGGCTGGCTACCTTTGCTACAAGGGACGAGCCCTCACTGCTCAGTTGGTACACGTGCAGAGCAGCATCTCCTTGTGATGTCACTACCCGACCACGGCCGTACAGGGTCTTCATCTGCACAGGAGTAAGCAGACCTTTCCGTCTTAACATGGTCGTGTATTTATACTGACACATTCCTCACACAATTTTACCTTATTTTACATAATGTACCATGTTTCTTAGCTATTTTTAATGGGTGTTGGTTTCCTTTAAGTGACCATTTTTTTTAAACATTCAAACTCATTTGCTACATTATGCTACATTATTGTGGAATGCAATACAGCATTATTGAAACTAAAACACAGTTTTAGCACAGGCACAGTGTCTAGCTATAACATTTTGTAAAAAAAAAAAAAAATGTAATGCTAAGTTAACCAAGTACTGTACCAGTTTTTTTGACTACTTCACTACAGTACAATCCAACAACTGTACATCACTGACTAATGTTTCCTGTTAAAGGGGAAAACAACAAAAGCTACTATAGAACAAAACATTTCAATACATTTAAGCCTATCATAGTGTTTGTGGGAAGGTGGTACATTTGCAGTAATTTGTGGGCTATGGACAAATCAACCATCTGATTGGCTTATTTTGCTGTGTTTGCAATTTTAAATGAACTATTTACAATACAGTCTTTTGCAATTTTTATTTTGGAATATTACTTTTATTTCTTTAATTTCTGTTTTCACTTTAAGCACCCGCCTGCTGGCTGTATGTTTGAATGAGTGAGGCACGGCGCCAAGGGTGATGTTGACTAGCTCATCTGGTGCGGTATAACCTCTAGCGCAAGACACAAACAGCATGTAGTGGTATTGTAGATCACTCGCCTGGCTGACACTTTCGGTGCTGAATAGTTTAAAGCAAAGTCCATTGCATGTTTCTAGAGTAGATTCACATGAGTCCAGTGCGTAGGTTTTCAGATATAACAGGTTGAAAAAACTGTTTAGCCATTATGAGGGCTCTAAAATGATTTTTCTAATTGACGTGATGTTTTGAAACAGTCCTTCTGACATTGTTGAAAGCATATTTTCTTTTCGTACACTGGTACGATGGGTACCAGTGAAATAATTTAAAAAAACAGTATTTACAAACACAGTGCGTGGTAGGCAAGGCCATGAAATCTGTTATCTTGTCTTTTATTTCCATCAACCGTCTTGGTTTAATCGTTTGGTTTAGCTTTCTTTCTTTTCTTTTACCACATACTTACTTGTTCATATTTAATATTTCTTTACACTGGTTGCTAGGGAACCAACTTTGTACTAACTTCGTACTTGCCATTCAGTTATGTCTGCCACATGGTCTAAGAGGAAGAGGTCTGGACACAGCGTTTGCTCGCCAACAAGAGAAAGTGACTGAGACTCCCTTTTTGTTGGAAAAGAACTAGTAGTCATTTAGTGGAAGATTTGCCTTGTTTACATCTGGCTGTGATAAAATGTTCACAATTATTTATTTTAAATGATGTTAATATGGTAACCCGGTATTCTAGATATGTTTTGTATCCATAAATGAATTGCCATGTGTGTGAAACTGTTTATATAAGTCATCTTAAAATAAATATTATGTACTATTATTTTAATAAGCACATTCAAGCAAAATCTATCCTTTCCTGCCCCACAAAATTTTAGAATCGTTGTAATGTGTGTCTACAGGTAAAAGATTGAAAAACTTAATTTTGTGTTTTCCAATAAAAAAAATTGCATTAAACATTAACTAGATTTTCAGTTTTTTTGTTCAATAATACAGACGATTCAGATAACAACTGCAGTACATATTTTAAACTGTGAAAACTTTCTCAGCCAAATACAAAACAAGACAAATCTTCCACTAAAAGACTACTAGCGCTGCAACAAAAAAGGAATCACATTTGATTCCTCAGTGTCAAAACCTTACCTTCATAGACCGTGGTCTGCCATTTGGTCATGTGCTTCCATCTACAATCTTGTTTTAATAGTTTGTAATTAGTTAGTGTCACATCTTTGTTGGCCATCTGTGTTTCCAACATTGCTTGTTAGACACCACTAGTGACGCGCTCTGCTAGCTGCTGGTAAGAGTCAATGTCATCTGCATTGTGTATGGGGAACTTGACCTCATAACACTTTTTTTCTTAATTTTGAGTACAGTACAAAATGCTTGTAAGTTTGGGGATTCAAACCATTGAACCTTGTATTATTAGACACGTGCCAAAATAAGAAACAATTATTTCACTATGGCTCTACAAAGGTAATGTCTATATAAAACCAAATGTAAAGATATGACAAAAATGTATTATTACTTTTATGTACTGATTCCGGCATCCTGCTCAGATAGGTTACAATGCAAGTCCACATGTCTGCGAGTCATCTCCACTATTCCACACGTCTAGGACTCCAGGTATCAACTGGCCTTTGTCTCTCACGCAAGCACCAGTGTTGCCAACTTACACTTATACAAGGCCCCAGTACATTACACTCCTTCCCTCCAAGAATGGTTACCACCTTGATACATTACATACATTAAGCTACAAATTTCTTGTACACAGTTCAGCACATAGTCACTCAAGTTCCGTGGCTTCCTCCTCCCACGAGACGAGGATGGCACCATGGTCTCAGTGACATCTTCTGCCCCTGGTCTTGGACACAGGATCTTGTTGGAGTCCTCTGTAGTGTGAATTCCAAGTTCCACAAAGTTCATCTGCTTCCGCTTCTTCACCACTTCCAAGAAGAAACTCCGAAAATGGCAGTTCTAAGTCCCCCCTCAACGGCGAACCGGCAGCTTGCTGAAGAAGTCCTTCATAGCTGCTCGTTCACTTTCTAGATGGGGTATCATCTGGAGGCTTCTGCTGGTGTTTTGGAACTTCAGGCCTTGCGAACTGTCAACTCGCTGGGACGGTTCCATACCTGCCCTGATGCACCTACTGATGGTAAACACAAAACAAAACATCTTGAGGCTTCACATCTGTTATTCCCAGGCATCCTTGACCTGGCCTGATGTGAAGTGCTCTTGCCGCTCTGCAACTGCCGTCTCTCACCTGGTATGGACCTCTTCTTGAGACCGCACGTCACAATATATGTCTTCGTGTAACACGGCCATCTTATGTTTCCATGGATCCTCACTGTTCACTACTACACCGGGAACCCACTTGGGTCCGGCCACAGCTGCAGAATAATACCACGTCAGCTTCATTGAGCCATCTCAATTTGTCCCCACTAACATCCCTCACCAACACTTTAACTGTACTTCACTGTGAATGGGAATACAATCTGTCAAAAATTGTTCGCAATTTCCAACCCATCAAGAGTTCAGCAGATGTCTTCTGCGTGACTGTACTTGGAGCTATGCATAAGGAAAATAGCATTCTTTGCAGTCTTATGTTCCAATCGCCAACTTTCAACTTCAATTTGTCCGTAAGAGAGTGTAGTAGAATAAATAAACGCTGAAAACATAAATTGATTTCTACACTATTTCGAAGCCAATATGGATAAAATACTCGATGACAATCTTAGCTAATGGTATTTACCAACTTTATGTGTAAATATTTATCCAGAATAACTAATTTGTTACGCGTGATCTTTTGCGCCGCAGTTAAATGCACGTGGTTCCGGCATCAGAGATTGTGCCTCAGAAATTCGTAACAGAGGAATCAATTTTGTTTAAAATGTTGGCTGAAACCATTGCCTAGGATTGCTATTGCTTAATTTTCACAAATTGGCTTCCTACAGTTATAGATTAATTCTTTCAGCGTTGAATTATGTACCACAACTAATTATGTCAAAAATTCTTTGAACATGCCATAGTAAAAAAGGTACCTGCACGAATAAGTAAGATTTCTGGACCCATGAAAGCTCATTATTGTACTATATATTTGTGCAAAACTTTGTACAACTGTTACACGTTATAAGTATAATATGTAATTTTTCCAACCTAAGAAGTAGCCCCAACCAATACAGAAACAATTACAGTTAAAATTATAGTTAATGCTGTGAGATACTTTTAGACATCATTATGATTACAAGTAGATAATATACTTGAGTTCGAGTTGTTACGAAATGATTAAAATCTTTTTCTAAAAAGTGTTATTAACTGCTTTATTTCACTGGCTATCACTACATGTAATGTCTATTCCAATAGTTAGTTACTTTGTTATATTTTCCTTATACTGCAACAGCCATTTTGTTACTTTAATGACAGATATGAGAAAACTACTGGGACTATTTTTTTCTTATTACAGGAAAGGGCATGATGCGTAAAAGGAGAATAAAGGCAGCAATATAAAACATTGAAATTATACTGTCACAACGATGTTAATGCTTTTTCAATCACAATGTTTGTAAATATGTCATATCAGCAGAAGTGTTAGGTGATGGCAGTGAAGAGTACCATGCACTGGATGGTGAGCCAACAGAAGATTCATGGTTGAATGGTAGATATTGCTCAATGTTGCTACATTCCCTATGGTTATATTCTCGTTCTGCTGCAAACATTATGCTGGATATTTGTTCTTTTACAGTAATTTGAATGTTTCTAGGTAATTTTCTAGTACTACATGCCATTGACGAAAAGAAGCTGTCAAATTCATCAGAAGATGAATGTTTGCTACTCTGCGAGGATATATCTCGCATTAGTTCCATTCGTTCACGAGACAGATGATCATGTTGGGACAGTAATTCTTGCCAGACTGTCTTCGGTTTTTTCTTTACAGGTGATTTAAATGTACCTTTTTAGGACTGTTGGATTTACGAACAGGTGATGGCGAAGCTGCAGCAGCAACTTCATCATTTGCTGACTGTTCGTCGTTGGCTGAGAGTACATCGTCCTCTTCATAGTGTGCGATGTTTCTCAAGCCTCTGTAAATATAATTACGAGCAATGTTAGCATTTTGTTTTGTAAAATATGTAACCGAAGTGAAATTAATAATTCACAGAGCTTAGTTAGCTCACAATGTATGGGGAAACAAGTCAAGGAACAGTCATAGTATAAGGTAAAGGTATTTAACAATAACATGCGAGATGCAATTAATAACACCACTGACTGGCTACATTACACAGCTGTTGCGTTTGCAGCCGTATTTCTGATTATAAATGTGTGCCGAATATGTTTTGTGAGCTTTAAAAGTACACCATTTAGGAGGACTCAGTTCCGTAATGAAACTGGTGCGAGTAGCTGACATATTTATTATTATTTTCAGTCAAAAAACGCCCTATGTACCATTATGAATGCGGTACAAAATATAATATTGGTGAGTTTAATGCACTGTTGCATACCTTACCTTAAAGCAACGGTATACTGTTCAGAAACAAGATGTCATGTCTCAGTTGTTTTCAAATAAGGTTCAGTCATAAATACTTTCCTAACTGACAAACACATTCTCACTCACCTTCTACTATCACTGGTGCCATCCAGAAAGCTTGTGTGTTCAAATCTCGTACGAATGCAGACAGTTGCTGCTCCTGATCACGTAGGTAGTTTACCATCCTTTTTCTTTTGATTGTACCAATCCCTCAGGTATTTCCATTTTGTTTTGCACGCATCATCTGTAATGAAAATGTAATGTAGTGATCATAGCAATGATATATGCAAGTCTTTTACAAAACAATTATCCTGTATACCTTTCTCTTTACCGGTTTTTGGCTACGGGAGAGTCAATCATATCTCTTGCATTTCAGTTTCGCATTTGCCATCAGAACATTTCAAGAATAATCAGAGAAGTGCTTAAAGCAGTGCACAACAACATGCTGTCCATATCTTCCTGAACCTACAATGCAGTCATGGTTAGACAGAGCTGAAAGGTTTTCGGTTAAGTGGAATAACCCTAATGTTATAGGCTCAATAGACAGGAAACACGTGCGTTATCAGGTGTTCACCAAAATCAGGGTCTATGTTTTATAATTATAAGAATTTTTTCTCCATTGTTCTTCTTGCAATAGTAGAGGCAGACTGTAAATTTGTGGCGGTCAATGTAGGAGCTTATGGCAAAGAAAGTGATTCATAGATTTTTCAAAAATCGGCATTTGGAAAGAAAATCAGAGACAATAATTTCAACATTCCACCACCAACTATTGATGGGAATGACAGATTATTGCCACATGTGTTAGTAGGAGATGGGTCTTTTGTATTATCACAGACAATGATGAAGCCGTATTCACAAAAAAACTGCAAGGTTCGACCAGCGAAAATGTATTTTCAATTATCGTCTCTGTCGAGCAAGATGCACAAGCAAAAATGCTTTCAATTTGTTGGGGCAGGTGTTTAGCATATTTTATCAACCGATTGCAATGGAAAATGGAAGTGGCAACTATTGATTATCTAATCGTGTCTTGCTGTATTCTACATAACATGTTAAGAGAAGAATACTGCTATGGACAAGGAATGCAAGAAACTGAAGAGAAAGGTTTACAGAAACCACAAGGCAATTTTCTTCCACTGAGAGCCACACATGCAAGACACCCTGCAAATGAGGGTGAACGAGTTCGCAAACAATTTACAGAATACTTTTGCAATGAAGGTGCTGTTTCATGGCAAGTGTCAGCTATACAACATACCACTAACAATTGAGTCATGTATCATGTCCAAAAGTATTCAAATGTAATTGATGTTAACAATACAATATACATGCTGTTAAATGGACAGTTACAATACTAATTTAATGATATTCTTTATATTACCTTGTTCATTTCCTACCTGGTTTTCCCATGCCTTCAGCTGTTTGCTTCCAAGTGTCAGCCTTAGTGCCCACGTTCTTGTATTTACCATCATTCAATTGGTATATGAATAGATATTGTTGCACAAATTCCAACAAAATATCTTCTTCTTCAAAGCTGAACAATGCATCCGTCATGGCTTACACGCCGAATATGGCAAGTATCGTCGGGCGATGGTGACAGCTAACTGGCATCAACAGATCGGCAGGCGACGGATCATTGGCTTGACGAGCAATCGCTGCCAGAGGTGCCGGACCGAACCGCTTTATACTGGATTGTACAGGCGAGCGACACTTTTTATTTTACCGCGTGACTAACTATCGTTGGCGATGGCTCATCGCACGTTCTGAAGTGCCGTACCTAACTGTCTGCACGGTGTGACACGTCGGCTACTTCTGTTGCCAACCCAACAGATGGATGGCACTTTTCCTGTTTCAGGCAGCCACTAATTAATGTAACGCGGCTGCTGTTGTATCAGGGGTTGAAGAATGATGAGGTTGGAATCAATGCCCGGTATTTGTTCCAGGCTGTTAAATCTTGAATGTACAATGCATTAGTTTATGACTTGGCTGCTCCAAAATTTTGTATTATACTGTGCCCGGATAGCCTCTTATTATTTTTTGTTCTTGTTGAAAACTTAATAAGAAAACAGTTAAATTTCAACTTCGTTGACTGAATTCTCATGATGAAGCTAATGTCGTTCAACAATTCTGGTCAACGGCAAACAAAACAAGCTATATTGAAAAAGCACACAAGAGGTAACAAAAAATTTTAAATACACTACAAGGCTGACACTTAAAGTTCTGCATATATTGATTGCAGAGTGTCTGCCCAAGAATTTAGTTTCAATAAGACCATGAAGCTCTCTGCTGTGGTTACACCTTAAACTGAAACTGAGAAGTAGCCTCTGATGAAAATTAGGAACATCTTCCCTTGAACTGTGTCCTCAAAGTCGATATGCAGCAGAGACCATGGATTTTGAGGTGCGCTCCATGGTACCTGGATCTTCGCTGGTGCTCTGCATTCTGGCAGTGGCTGACCATTCCTTCTACTTCTTCATCCAGTTTTGGCCACCATACAAATTTTTATGCTATGGCTTTTGAATGCACAACCCCATCATGTACCGCATGCAAAATTTGAAGTATATACCCTCATAGTTAGTGTGGGATTACCACTTGTGTACCCCATAACACACAATCGTGATAGACTGATAGTTCCAATATGGTTGCACATCCTTGTTCAGTAACTCTCATGACGACCCCTGCAACACGAAATGCTCGACCTGCTTCAACACAGGATCTTCCATTATGTACTGAGCATCTGCTCTGGCACCCAAAGCTGCTACAGGCATTTCTTTGAGCACGAGGATCTCTACTATCGCAGGAACGTCAAATGTACATACGGACTGCAGTATCATGCTGAAGGAGTCTGCATATTCACCGTGAACCCCTGGCCGGTAAGTGATATTGTAGTTGTACATGTCCAGCAGCATGCTCCAGAGCAACATTCCTGGAGACATTATATCCTGTGTTGGAAGCTTTGGATGCAAACGTAGCAATAATGGCTTGTGATTTGTCACCACCGTAAATGATCTGCCTAACAAATATTGGCAAAATTTTATCACCCCAAATATCACTGCGAGGACTCCCTTACCTATTTGTGCATAGTTACGTTCACATTTTTATAGTGTACGTGACCCAAATGTCACTGGTCTTTCCTCGCCATCAACCATGATGTGTGCCAGAACTGCCCCAACTACATACTCAGATGCGTCATATGTTAGCACCAGCGGTCTCATTGGGTCGTAATGCACCAGCACACAGTCTCTTTGCAGATATTCCTTAGCCCTAACAAATGCTTCTGCGTGCCATTCCTACAATTCGCAGACTGCATTCTTATCAAGAAAACGATGCAGGGGCTCCAACACTCTAACCATGTCTTGCAAAAACCATACAAAGAAGTTAAGCAAGCCCAAAAATGACTGTAGTTCCTTCTTATTTTGAGGCACCTGTACCTTGTGAATAGCTTCACTTTATCCTGTGTAGAGTGAATACCTTCTGCACATATCCTGTAGCCTATAAAATTTACTACTGAGGATGCAAAAACACACTTGGACTTTTTTAACCATAACCCATCCTTGTCTATTCTCTCTGATCAGAACATAGGTCGCGCCAACATGCATCAGGCGCCAGCCTTGCATCACGCCTCACGAGAAGTCGCACCGAAGCCAAAGCCAGCGTCGATACCCCACATGCCCAAATGCTGGCACTGCCCAGATTATCACCTACATCGAGACTGTGAGGTCTACATGGCTCGACAACCGCACAGACCTCCAAACACAGGTAACAAAACCAAGCCGCCAAAGACCGTTTCGGGAAACGAATGGGTCGAGGGACCTCCCAGACCCAACAACCCGGCTCCACCCAGAGGGTCTTAAGACATGCTGGTACTAATTGCACCCTGAATCCTCATCTCCATTCTGGGAAGAGAAGTCCGAGCTACCCTCAACACTGAGGCGACAGCCAACTTCCTGAAAAGTGAGATTCTCACTGAAGAAGAAGCTCAGAAGATAAGACCAACAACCCAGAATGTACAACTAGCGCAAGTCGGCCAGTTTTTACCACTAACAGGGGAGATAGATTTGCCTCTCACCACACCTGCCTATACCGAACTTACGACCTTCCTAGTCGCAATAGATTTGGATGCTGAAATTCTTTTGGGTTAACCTTGGCTAGCCAACATAGAATGTATTCTGGACTGTGCCCAGAAACGTATCTTCATAGGGAAGACCATGCGCCACTCCACGAGTTGGGACCTACCGATGGAACGAGCCCTTGTCCAGACCATAAACCCCCAAGATATAAATTCACAACTCCAAGAGCCAGAAGTTCGAGAACTCCTGCATTTGCTTAACCAGCACGTGGTTGCCTTCCAGACAGGAGGCCCCCTAGCTCAAACCAAGGCCGCCGTTCACGGTATCCAGCTACAACATTCCAAGGCCCATCTACAACAAGCCTGCACCAACCTCCGAGCAGAAGCAACAAGTTATGCAGGACCAGATCACGAGCAAGCTGCAACAACAAATAATCGAGCCCGCGGCTTCACCATAAAAATCCAGAGTCGTCTTAGTGCACAAGAAAGACGGGAACATCCATTTTTGTGTAGGCTACTCGCACTTGAACAAAATTACCCTGCCAGTGGCCCCTCCAGCCATCAATATATCTAACATTCTACGCAGCTTAGGGAATGCAAGAATCTTCTCCAGCCTGGACATGTACAGTGGCTATTGGCAAATCCCAGTGGAAGCTACAGCATGCCAGTATACTGCCTTTACTTCACCCGATGGGGAGCAATATCAGTTCCGAGCGATGCTCTTTGGATTAAAGAACGTGCCCTCGACTTATCAGTGGATGATGAACCACACCGTACTCGCCGGCTACTTAGGCAAGTTCTGCATCGTATACTTTGATGATGTCATAGTATGCTTCGCCAACTGGACCTCCCATCAAGAGCTCCTGCATCGCGTCTTAGAATGCCTGGCCATTCATGGGCTCATTGCCAAACTGAAAAAATGCCACTTCAACTACTTGAGGCATGTAATTACTCCTCAAGGCACCCTTTCCCAGCCTGGCAACGTGACAAAAATCCTATAAGCGGAACCATCCAAGAATCTCCAACAGCTGCATCAATTCTTGGGATTTGCAACTGGTTATGAGATTTCACACCAAACATAGCCATCTTCGTGGTACCACTCAACCAGCTAATCAACCGCCAGAGATGGACAAGGGGAACCTCTCAGGACCAGGACTTCCAGAGCCTCAAACAGTTTTAGAATCTTCCCCTGCTGCACCGACCAGACCCAAATCTACTCATCATATTACAGACAGACGCCAGCAAGATGGGTCTTGGTGCCGTCATATACCAGGAACCAACTCCAGGTCAAAGAAGTCTGATCAGCTTCGCCAACACTCTACTCAATCGCACCGAGCATAAATACAATGCTCATGAACAAGAATGTCTAGGTGTAGTCTGGGCTGTCCGAAAATACAGATACATGCTTGAAGATCAACCTTTTGTGATATGCACAGACAACCGGGCACTCCAGTGGCTACAGACGGCCAGCTCCAAGAAGACAAAGCTAGCTCGCTGGACCATGCTCCTCCAAGAATTTACATATTGTCCAGGCAAGCACAACCTGCTTCCCGATGCATTGTCCAGAGCACCCGAGCAAGTCCATGAGACCAACGTTCCACATCAATGGAAGACATCCTGTCACCTGAACCAACACTTCAAGCAGCCACCCAAGCACATCACTAATTGCTCCAGCTTTCCTTCCAGAATGACATCAGGCAATTCATGCGAGAGCAACAAACCGATCCAGATATCCAGTACCTCCAAGCCAGCAAGTCTACCAACTACAAAGAAGAGCAATGATTGGTATGGATGTGACACACCCACCAACACGAATGGAAGCTATGGGTTCCCCATTCCCTCCGGAAGTCATTGTGCAAACATTTTCATGACCACGCACTAGCCGGACACCCAGGCATCGAAGAAACCATTCGCCAGATCCAGCAGCACTACACTTGGTAAGGCTCATCCAGGGACATCCAAGAGTATGTCGCTCTGTGTCATGTCTGCGCTACTTTGAAACCCAGTTCATCGGCTCCAATCCGGGGTATCCCCAGACGACCCCGAACTCCATGGATCAACATAGCTGTGGACATCATGGGACCCTACCCTCGCAGCACGACTGGCCACCGCTTTCTATTAGTCGTCATCGACTTATTTTCTAGATGGATTGAAGCCTTTCATCTTCGGAACGCTGAAGTCAAAACTATCATAGCCAAACCCCAAGACGAGATATTTCCTCAATGGGGATTCCCCAAATGTATCATAACGAACAACGGAGTGCAGTTCGTTGGCCAACAGTGGAGCAAAGCCTGTCAACATTTGGATACTGAGGTGTGGACAACCCCCACCTATCACCTACATGCCAATCCCACCAAAAGACGTAACCAGGAGCTTAATTATGAAATGCATGAGAATCCACACCCAAAGTAATCATCGACACTGGGACAAAGAATTGCCTCAGATTCTTTTTAGCCTAAGAGGTCGCCAGAATGCCGCCTTACAGTCATCCCTGAGGGAGCTACTGCTTGAATGTACGTTAAAGAGGCCAGGGGACTGGTAGTGGGAAAAGCCTCTATCATCCCACCCTCTACCCCAAGAGATTCGAGACAAAGCCGTCCATCGCACACAAGAAGTGAGGCAACACCAGATAGAGTACATCAAGAAGAAGTACCTTTCGAGACCATCCAATCCATACCAAAATCTGAAAGAGGGCCAAGAAGTCCTACTGAAAACCCAACCACTATCAAACCAACACCATTTCTTCCATGCCGGAGCAGCCCCGAAATGGGAAGGACCCTACACAATTGCCCAGGAATAGGATCAAGTATATTGTGCCCAGGGTCAGCAGGGGCACCTCAAGAAAGTGCACCAGAAGGCAATCAAGGCAGCACACAGACGACACATATGTGACAAACTAGCCTCTGAAAACTCCTTCAACGATACAGAGTACAATCCATGGAATGATGTCACTTTCCTCACAGAGCACCCGCCGCCCCCCCAGGTTAAGCCAAGGCCCATACCTCCCAGACAACCCGACGACAGAAGAACGTTTCAGAAGACCCAGTGCGGACGCACCCAGTGGTTCTCCAGCTTCTTCACCTGACTGCCCGCCTACGGCAGGCTCCCGCCAACCAGAGCCAGTGTCCAGCCTTCCCCAGGATCCAGCAGATGCCATCCACCAAAGAGGACCTCCTACAGGGATCTTGAGGCGCCACCTCCAGGCCTCGACCCTCATCATTGAACCACAGCCTACCTCCTGTACCCTGAGGCTCCATCACAGGTCAACATCGGTGGAAAGAGCGCCCAGGTTCCAGGCCCCACGGGCCCACTCCAGCCCAGCAGCCACTCAGCGCTGCCACCTCCAAGAGCAGCATCAACCCAGCTCGGGCACAGCCACGACGAGTCGGTTGAGGGACCCCCATCCAACCCAATCCAAGTGGACCCTTCCGACGGAAGGAAGACCAACCTCGAGCCTACCGCTCCGGTACCACCATCCACGCCGCACAACCCACAGGCTGCCGCCAGACACAGTTTACCATGGCCCACCTGCTGCGGAGCACTACAACCAGGACACTACAAAGAGACACCTTGGAGACCGCCTCCCAGTCGCTCGTACCAGTGGCCCACCAGGGGTATGTGAGCACCACCAACCCAGAAGGACCCAGTACCAGAGACTTTCCAAAGAAAGACGTATATTTGTTTTTTGTATATATCTTTCTTATCATTTCTATTTCGATGTATAGTTAGCTGAGGAAATAAAGCTTGTGTTAAAGGTCACAAGAACCCAGTGCCCCTGTATCTTTCCATAGAATAAGTCAGAGCAAATCTGGACCTCACTTTTCCGTGGCAGGGGGGGATTGACGCATTGACATTGCGTCGGTAGCTCATTTTGTATATATGCATTCAGCCGCCCTTTGCTCTTCCCGTATCTCAACCTAAGGTAGGATATTTATTTTGTATTTAGGCTACTTGATGCCGCGTTCCTTTGATAACAATTGTACATTATTTTTATTGCCATATTTGTTGTATTAACCTATGTACCTGACCAGGATACGCGCCTCTGATAATGTATACGTATGTATTCCCAAACTACTTTTGCAGTATATCTATGTCCTATAATATTGAGAGTATGATTATTATTGTTTTTCTGCTATTATTCTACTATGTATCATATGTAATGTAACTTTGCGCGCCCATGTGGCAACATTTAGCGCAGAGTAGTTGGCACCTGCTCCTACAGCTCTCCTGATGCCAAGTACCGTTATCTCCTCCCCCTCTGGGAGGTCACCCACCCTGCTCGACCCCCTAGAGCCCGGGTATATAAGGAGGGTCATCAACCCTTGTTAGTAAGGCGTTAAGGAGCCGACCTAGCCTCCGGGTTACCTTGGCACTCCCCTCACCTGAGTGGGTGTTGCCGAAAGGGGCTCACTCGCATCTCTTCCACATCTGTTGGGTGTTACCGGAAAGGCCTCTTCAGGTTACCTTACCCGAAACCTTACTCCTTGATACACGTTGCTGGGTTATAACCCAGACAACACTCACGCTTACAGTCCGCTGCAGGGCCATTCGTTAGAGTATCCTCCTGTGTAACTGCACCTGAGTTACTCCTTACAACCCTCTATACCTCTGCCAACCTCCTACCGCTTGTCAAGGGATGCCCAGCAGAGAACGTCTGCAACTTAACTCCGCGCACGCCATTTTTTCGCCGAGTCACAGCAAGTTTCCGCACCATTTTGCTCCAGCGCATTCAGAGGTATTATCTTTGCTCCAGTACCCTTATATGTATGACCAGAAGTCCGGCCAAACATATAAGATCTGGTTTACGTGCCAATAAAAGAGTGGTCCAGATTGCTACCAATTCTTTAATCAGTGTGAACCTCGATAATCAATGTGTGTATAGTGATAGTATCCTGTGCTTACGAATACATGTGGTGAAACTTGAATCCGGAGAGATTTATTTCATAATTCGTAAGTAAATGTCTCAATCCAAACTTGCAACCCATACCAGTGGGGTAAGTGTAGAGGAGTGCAAACGTGCTGCCGCCAAAAGACGCCGTGGCTTGTGTTATCCTCAAGAAACCGACTTGAGTTGGGTCGTACTGCCAACAGTGCCTCTACAAGGCCCCCACCTACGTTGCAAAACCTTTGCAGGGAATGCGCCGCCAAGAATCAACCAACGGACGCTGCTACCATCGCACCAAGAGTCCCACGATTCTCAGAGAATTTCGGCGGCTCAGAAAACCCTGTGAAGTCTCCTCAAAAACCTAGGCTAAAGCCCATTCAGCAGCTCATCGATGAGTGGTCGGCGTCGCCACCAACGACACCAATCTCCGCCAAGAAGCTCGGACTCTTACAAACACTATTCTAAGGTGAGAGCCTATGCCTATCCCAAACACATGTGAAAGTTCTCGTCCCTCGCCCTACTGTAATTCGGACCGGCTCACCCTGACAGCACTCGACAGATAGGGGAAGAAATACAGTAACCCTGATCTGTCTTCCTTGGTTTTTAGGAGTTTGGAGTGAGTCTTTTTTGAATGTGTGCCCTTGTTTTTGGGCAGAGTTATTTCCCTTGGTTAGGGCTTCCGTTTCCTTTTGAATTTCGTATGGTGGTCAGCCTTGGCCGCTTCTCTGAGGGGTTTTGCCCCGGTTGACGGTGCTATAGCTTCCTCTATCCCACCGGACCTGCCACTCCACTGGCCATGGAGGGGAGGGCCTGTGGGTGGAGAGGGTTTGATTCCGTCGGCCGCCGGCAGAGGCGCTGTAGGTAGAACAGGCGGTGGGTTCAACCCACTGTGTGGCAGCGGGTGCAGCGGAGAGGCCACTCTCAGGTTCGACATCGCGCTGATAAGATTACAGCTCCTGGTAGTGAGTGTGTGTTGCCATGGGAGGACGTCGCCGGCATAGATGTGTTGGAGTATTCAACGATATTGACCGATGTGGGCACTGTTGGCTGACTGGCATAGCTGGTTACTGGAGGGATGTGCCTTCCTCAGTGTATGGTTGAGTGGGCATCCGTGTGTTCGGGCCCATCGGAACCTTGGTAAGTAAACCTTGTCACCACGAGACAGTATTTTCCTGCCTTCGCTGATTCAGAGTTTTGGGGAAACCCGAGAAAAGACTACAACTGGGTATGCATTTGCCAGTGTGAGGGCGCAAAGGTGCTTCAGATAATCTTTAAGAAAGTCTTTTGGATTTTCCGAGGCGTGAAGGTTGGATTTATTGGAAGAAATAAGCATTAAGATTCCAAGCATTATTCCCTGGGCTGGATAGGGTTCTTGACGAGAGGTGCAACTGTGCGACGAATGCATGTTGGGAGCGTGGTGTTTGTGAGTCAAATGGGAAATAATATGATTCGAGTTGTTGAAAAAATTTTTAAATAAGTTGCGTACTCGAAAGGACTCTTGTTACCTGCTATAGAGGTGTATAATCATCGGATATTCTCTTAAAGTACTGTGTACTGTGGGTCTGTATTTGTGAATAGTAAATTTTATGTGCTGTAAAATTTAATGGGCAGTACACATTTTTGAAAACTTGATGTGCATACTTTTCTTTGCTCTAGAATGTATGCCTCCTTTGCTCAAACCCGCTATAAGCAATTGTTGTTCATCATAGAAGAAATATGCCCCGTTTGTGGAATTGGTTGCTTGCGCCTTTAGTAAGGCTCTTGGAGAGCTGGAGAATAACAGGCCATTGGTCTTTGGGTTGTTGCTAAAACAGCACAAAAACACTGTGCCACTCTGCTCCCTTCTGGGGCAAGTGGCAAGTTTTGGGCGCATTCTGGAGCAAAGGAAATGTTAGTGCTATTTAGTGTCTTGGTACTACGTTGCTTGAGTATGGTGTTTGAGAGCCAGTGCACATATACATTTCTAAGCATGTCTGCACCGTCTGATTTTTTGTATCGTCTTGGGCGGTCCGATTTGGTTATCTATTTAACCAAACGTGGTTTATTGGTAGCGAAGGATGAAATCACAGTAGAGTTGCGCCAAAAGGCTACAACATGGTTTAAAGAGGAGGAAGGGAGGCGGAAGAATGTAGTGGGAGTGAATAAGGACGTGGTTAGAGGAAATGATAGATGGACCAGAGACTTGGTCAAACTGTTGCCTTGTGTTGACAGCTGGGACGTACAACCCATCTTGTATTTTTTAGTCAAATTGTTGCAAATTAATGATTTAAATTAATTTTTTGAGGAAAATCTATTGACCTGTGTGGCAGTAAAGTGTATGGGACCTTTGGCCCAGGTTTTGGCAGAGATATTGTCAAATGAGGACACCTGTAGTGTGGAGTGTTTCCGATAAGAGGTTTTAGATTGAATGTGCTCAGCCGGGGTTCGATTCAGGTGTATAAAACGCCTTGTTGAACGTTTTCAGACACCAGACGAGACATTTATTGCGTTTGTGGAATCTACTGTGAATTATAGTAGGGCCTTGTGAGAGATGAGGGAGGAGAGAGATCTGATTGCCTTGATAATGGAAAACATTTCCCCTATGACGAGGGCCGAATGTAATGTGCGTAAGTATCCTAAGACGTTGACGGAGTTAAAAAAAATGGCTGTCATCATTCAGGGTCGCAGAGATACGCTGTGGGAATATTTCAAAGAATTTTCCTTGGATAGTAAGGGCACGCCGGTTACTAAAGGGTATAATAGGGTCAGTTGACGTGTGGGAAAGAGAAGAAAGGCAAAGGTCAGTAAAGACGTCGGGAGAGAGAGAGACAATCCAAGGAGACTGGGAAGGTGTGCCAACTGTGGGGGCAGGGGCCACTGGGTGGCGGAATGTAAGAAGGTTAAACTTACGATGCAGGAACGTTGATGCTTTAAATGTAATAAGACAGGATGCCTGAGGGAACAGTGTCCGGGAAACAAGCAGGAGCGAGAGGGCGGCGCGGCCTCATAGTCCGCATGTGTTATAAGTCACGCACGAGTACAAATGTCTGGCTGGGTAATATGAAAATACCTGCACGAGAGGATGTTAGTAGATTCGGGGGCTACTAAAAGCTTAATTAATTGGGATTTGTGGGAGCGACTTGTGCAATTAGACGCGACCTAAGAGGCAAGTTGAAAATAAGCCGATGGGTCGGAATTGACATGTGAGGGCTCAGTTAAGTTACATTGTAAGATAGCGGGATTATCTTGGAAATTTTGTTTCGCTGTGGTTAAAGGAGTAAGTGTGAGGCAATTTTAGACTTGGATTTTCTGAGCTTAGTGCAGGCTAAAGTATATTTTAAAGAAGGTTCGTTGTCATTTGGTTTTAACTCCCAGGTTCAGATAAAACTAGAGCACAAGTCTGTTGCGAAAATACACGTGATCACAGAGGAAGGAGTTAACAGAGAGCAGGAATTGCAAATAATCCTGAAGGATTACAATGATATTATTACCAAGAGAATAGGCAAGTGTGATGTTGTCCCTTATCAGCTTCATCTTAGGAAAATACGCCCTTTAGGAGTCCACCCTTTCAGTGTTCTCCTACGAAACTAAAATGTTACCCCAATAAAATTTATAAATTGTTAAAGGCGAGCGTGATAGTTCCTTTAACCACAGAATTCTCCTCGCCCGGGTTCTTGATTAGTAAGCCGGGAGGTAAACATTTCCGATTAGTGTTGAATCATACAAAGTTGAACGAGAGAGTGCCGGTCATCCCTTTCCCTTTACCCACTATGGAAGGAGCCTTGCAGCATTTAGGGTGGGCTATGTATTTCACTATGTTGGAGTTGAACAGTAGTTTTTACCAAATACAATTGCACGAGGATTGCAGGAAATATACTGCATTCAGCACCCCCTGGGCGCAGTTTGAATTCACAAGAATACCCATGGGGAGTAATTTCGGTAGCCAGGCTTTGAGCAGAGTGCTTAATGAAGTTTTAAAGGACTTCAAATTTAAGTTTGTGTTTCATTATATAGATTATGTAATTACAGTAAAACTTCCGGTAACTGACACTTCTGTAAAGCAGACAGTTCCCAATACCGGATAAATTTTCATTCCTCGGCAATAAAATACACGTCTTTATGCACAAAAACGCTCTGAAAAACGGACAGTCTCAATAAAGGACACGGGCATAAACAATGTGCTTCTTTTTAATATGATAGACGCTTTCTAACTGACACACAGGCGCAAATGTTTCTAAACAGTGCTGTTTTGTATTAAACTGTTACTTCATTATTAACGTACTTGCCTCTAAAACTTCAGTTCTTTTATTATTTACCTCTATTCTAGTGCTTGTTCATAACATAACTATTTACGGTATGAAGATAACCAGTGTCGCCAATGTTACTGCGAAATATCACGTGACGATTATTGTTAAGTCTAAATATCCCTTGTCCGAAAGCTAAAATTTATCATTTCAATCAACTTTTGCACGCACTACTAAAAGAACAACATCAATAACTTGCTAATGGGCTTCTTTTGAAAACGGTAAAAGTCTAGAAGATAAATCAGTTCTACCAAATATGATACGTTGAGCTATGTAGGTAAGTTCCTTTTAATAATAACTTTTATTACTTTTGGAAAACACGAATGTTCAATAAATACATAGCGCTAGACATTATTATTGAGCCATTAAATTTTACCGCATTTCCTACTGGTTTATAACCTAAAACTTGGGTTGCTTCGTGGTTTGTGTCGCGAACAGTCATATGTGTTGAAAAATGTCTCAAAAAAGAAAGCGGTTAGCACGTCAAGAAAAGGTAAATGTGATTCGTGAACACGAGGAAAAACAACTTGGTGTATGTAAACTAGCTCGTGTTTTTGACGTCGGGAAAACACAAATCGAACACATCATAAAAAGTAAGGATCAAATAATGAAATTGTAGATGGAAAATGCGGACAGCTCTAGTAAACTAGCATTCCCTAAAACTGAAGGTTATATGGTCGATAAGTTAACTTATGAATGGTTTTACAGGGCTAGAAGCAACAACGTTCCCTTGTCTGGACCTTTGATCAGAGAAAAGGCACGACGATAGTAACTATTCTGACATATCTTAGTGCTACATGCATTTATAAGTATTTATTGGATGGCATTTTGAAGTAAGCAGTAAAATATGTTAACATGTATTTGTGCATTATACAGACTTAGAATGTGATTGTTACATTGTGAAATAGATTGTGAATTTTATATTTAAAGTGTGTAATATTATATGCTCTATGTATTATTGAATGTGATTATGTAGGTTGGATATGTTGTATGTATGTATGTATGTATGTATGTATGTATGTATGTATGTGTGTGTGTATGTATGTATGTATGTATGTATGTATGTATGTATGTACGTATGTATGTATACATGTATGGATGAATGTGACTTTATGGCGATCTCCGTTTGTAGGGGTTGATAGGGTAGGGGGTTGATAGGGTAGGGAGTTGATCTGTCTCCCTTGGTTTTTTAAGAGTTTGGAGTGGGTTTTTTAAATGTGTGCCCTTGTTTTTGGGCAGAGTTATTTCCCTTGGTTAGGGCTTCATTTTCCTTTTGCATTTCATACGGTGGTCTGCCTTGGCCGCTTCTCTGATGGGTTTTGCCCTGGTTGACGGTGCTATAGCTTCCTCTATCCCACCGGACCTGCCAATTCACTGGCCATGGAGGGGAGGGCCTGGGGGTGGAGAGGGTTTGATTCCGTCGGCCGCCGGCAGAGGCGCTGTAGGTAGAACGGGCGGTGGGTTCAATCCACTGTGTGGCAGCGGATGTGGCGGAGAGGCCACTCTCAGGTTGGACATTGCGCTAATAAGATTACAGTTCCTGGTAGTGAGTGTGTGTTGCCATGGGCGGACGTCGCCGGCATAGATGTGTTGGAGTATTCAACGATATTGACCGATGTGGGCACTGTTGGCTGACTGGCATAGATGGTTACTGGAGGGATGTGCCGTCCACAGTGCATGGTGAGTGGGCACATTCAGAGTTTTGGGGAAACCCGAGAAAAGACTACAACCGGGCATGCATTTGTAAGTGTGAGGGCACAAAAGTGCTTTTGCAAGTGTGAGGGCACAATGGTGCTTCAGATAATCTTTATGAACGTCTTTTGGATTTTACGAGGTGAGATTGGGTTGGATTTATTGGAAGATATAAGCATTAAGATTCCAAGCATTATTCCCTGGGCTGGATAGAGTCCTTGACGAGAGGTGCAATTGTGCGACGAATGCATGTTGGGCGTGGTGTTTGTGAGTCAAATGGGAAATAATATGATTCGAGTTGTTGAAAAAATGTTTAAATAAGGTGCGTACTCGAAAGGAATCTTGTGACCTGCTATAGAGGTGTATAATCGCCGGATATTCTCGTAAAGTACTGTGTATTGTGGGTCTGTATTTGTGAATTGTAAATTTTATGTGCTGTAAAATACGATGGGTAATACATGTTTCTGAAAAACTGATATGTATACCTATCTTTGTACGAGAATGTATGCTTCCTTTGCTCACAACACGCTATAAGCCATTGTTGATCGACATGGAAGAAACATGCCCCGTTTTAGGAATTGGTTATTTGCGCCTTTAGTAAGACTATTAGGAAGTGGAGAGTAACAAGCCTTTGGCCTTTGAGAGTTGTTGTTGCTAAAAAGGCACAACCCAGCAGTGTGACAGTCAACCCCATTGTCTCATGCTTCTCCTCTCATAGACTCCACACCTGAAATACTCACTCATAAAAGACCCCCCTAAGAGGCACAAGGTTATTCGGTGAAATGTAGCGTTCAGGTTGTCTTTTTTTTGTGTAAATTATAGCAGCCAGGTCGGCTTGAGGGAAAGTGCAGGTTATTGTGTAAATTCTAGCAGCCAGGCTAGCTTGAGGGAAAGTGCAGGTAATTGTGAAAATTGCAGCAGCTAGGTTGGCTTGGGGAAAAGTGCAGGTTGTTGTGTAAATTCTAGCAGCAAGGCTGGCTTGGGGAAAAGTGCAGGTTATTGTGTAAATTCTAGCAGCCAGGTCGGCTTGAGGGAAAGTGCAGGTTATTGTGTAAATTCTAGCAGCCAGGTTGGCTTGAGGGAAAGTGCAGGTAATTGTGAAAATTGCAGTAGCCAGGTTGGCTTGGGGAAAAGTGCAGGTTATTGTGTAAATTCTAGCAGCCAGGTCGGCTTGAGGGAAAGTGCAGGTTATTGTGTAAATTGCAGTAGCCAGGTTGGCTTGGGGAAAAGTGCAGGTTATTGTGTAAATTCTAGCAGCCAGGCTGGCTTGGGGAAAAGTGCAGGTTATTGTGTAAATTCTAGCAGCTAGGTTGCTTGGGGAAAAGTGCAAGTTATTGTGTAAATTCTAGCAGCTAGGTTGGCTTGGGGAAAAGTGCAGGTT
>PNEQ01089301.1:0-15533 GCA_003012365.1 Medauroidea extradentata | reverse complement strand
ATCAAATGAATGACAGAGCAGGATAAAACTTAATACAAGACTATTCTCGAAAGAATGACAGAGCAGGAAAAAACATGGAAGCCAAAGGATTATTCTCGAAGGAATGAGAGAGCACGAAGTAATGGAATGATAGAGCAGGAGAAAAAAAATAACAGAATGATAGAGCAAGAGAAAATGAAATACAAGACTATTCTCGAAATAATGACAGAGCAGGAAAAACCTAGATTATTCTCGAAGGAATGAGAGAGCACGAAGTAATGGAATGATAGAGCAGGAGAAAAATTAACAGAATGATAGAGCAGGAGAAAATGAAATACAAGATGGCCGACAAAACAGACGACAAAATGGCTGACAATTCAAGATGGCGGCCAAGATGGCCGACAAGATGGCGGACAAGATGGCGGCCAAGATGGCGGCCGAGGAACCGAGCACCGATGCCCCGCGCCCCCGAAACGAACCCCCCTTTTCCTACTACTTAACATATTTTTGAAAGGCCAAATTACATACCAGGAAAGTGAGCAGCTTGAAAAGCTTAGTCAATTAAGGGGTATTGATCCCTACCACCTTGGATTTATCTGTTTATTCTCGATAACTTTTATTCCAGTCGATGTATCAAAAGTTTTGTCACGACAAGGCATAGATACTAAATTAATCGATTTTATGTATTTGCTGGAACGATAATATATTCATTATTTCGCAACGGGAAGCAGCTGAAAAGGAAAATTTGCTTTATTTACGGGAGCGACTACAGAGGCCACAAAATTAACAAAAACAATGCCATATGGATTCCAAAAAGTGAACGAAACAATAAACTATGCCTTGTCAGCGTGAAAAAATAAGAACAATGTGTCTAGTCCCTGATTTATAAGAAAAACCGTAAAACTGATCTGACAGGGATCAATCCACCTAAAAAAGAAATAGAAAAAATCTCCCTCTTGGAAAGGTACAAATTAATTATATCACAAATAGTAGGCCTACTTCTAAGATTAAGCAAAATATGTCTAATTACTATCAAAGACAGTGGTGTGTCATGTCACTGTAGAGTAACATAGGTTTTTTTTAAATTTTTTTATGTTTTATTTTTTTTTTGTTTTTATATTTTTTTATTATATTTTTCTAAATATTTTAAATAAACTACATGTATGTACAGTGCCCCTCTCTTTCCTGCCATGGACTGGTGTGCATACCCTTGGCCTGGTTCGTGAGCGAGGCTGGGGCCAACCTCGTACTCCCGTCCCTACACAGCCAACCCCTGACAGAGCTTCTCATGTGTTTGTGTCGTGTCTGCGTTGTATAACTTTACGTGTAGACGGTGCGGCATGCGGCTTGTATGTGCACTGCGCAGCTGGGTTGAACAGTTTGGTTTAGCAGCCCTCGCGCCCTGACCGGCCGGCCAACCAGCGCCCAGCAGCTGCGCCCCGATGGGCCAGCCAGGCCCTCGCATTACTGGCTTTCGTTTCATCAGTTGTTGTTTGTTTGTCGTCGGAGGCAGACGTGCCAGCAAGAGCGCCAGCAACAGCAGCAGCAGTAAGCAGCAGAACCGACTCGCACCCTCTGGCTACCTTAGTGGTCAACCACGAGTGGTGTGTGACGGTAGGTAAGCAGTGGACTGTGACAGATGACAAAATACCCTCAACGAGGTACGACAAACCGAGACTCTGAAGACTCTATTATAGATGTAGAGAACTTGGAGGAGGTAGTCACGACCAACATGCGCACACCTGGACAGGGCGACATGGTAAACAACCACAACACTGTACCACACAGTAGGTCACAGGAGGGCGAGGAGGCGAGGGCAGAGCGACTGCAGGTGACGTCAGTGGCTCGGCCCGCGTGCCTCCGCCTGATAGCGAGGCACATGACGTCACCTTGGCTGGGGGGAGCGACTGTCCAACCGACGCGAGCCGCAGCAGGGCTGGCAGCGAGTGCTCTCAGCACACGAACACCTCCGAATCCCAGTACTCGGATACCACTCTCCAGGGCCTGAGAGAAGAACAGTTTAGGAAGCCCGGAAAAAAACACTCCATTAAGTGATGTAAATTTGAGCTCAGCGCAGCAGGGAAGGAGTTGCTGTTGAAGAACCGGTTCCGTTTTTCTGAGGAACCAGTCGAGCGAGTGCAGGAAGAACCCGAGTCAAACACACAAACAAATACACACACAACACTATATCGGCCTGTGCCAATATTCATACCTGACAGCAGCATATTGAAACGGGTAGGAAAGATGCTGTCAGCAAACGGAATTGAGTTCCGCAATACGTACACAAGACGGAGGGAGCTGAGACTGACAACCACAAACAGGGAAGACTACGAGAGGACCCGCAAACTCCTCTCACAACAGGGTGTACAACACCTCACTCACGCCCACGCCGATGATAAGCCTCAGCGGTTTGTCATCAAGAATCTGCCGCCCAAGGTGGTAGATATTGAAACACTCCGCGAGGATATCACCTGCGCGGGTTTCAACATTATCGACTTCCGCAACTTTACTCGGTGCTCACAACACAGCACCCTTGAGGCACCACAATACGAGTCCACTGGCACTTGGTCAGTGATCCTACAACAGCAACCAGGGAAAGATTTCCTCAAGTTTAAAGCCCTGTACTACACAGAGGTACACATAGAGTCCTACAAACCACGACCAGAAGATGTCCAGCACTGTCGTACCTGCGGCAAGTGGGGACACACACAAAAACACTGTCACATGACACCTCTCTGCATCAACTGTGCAGGCCCGCACAGATTTGATCAGTGCAATATGGACCGTGACACCGAGCCCCTGAAGTGCCTGAATTGCGGGGAGGAGGGTCACCACGCTGCGGACAAAAGCTGCAAGAAATTCCAGGCAATCGTTGAGAGCCGCAAAAAACAAACACAGAACCGCAGCCTGCAGTCACCACTACAACATACTACACCATCACAGACAAACTCCATTGAGCAGTTCCCAAAACTGCCAAGGGCACCGCGCACAGAAACATCACGAGGGCCCATGGTTCAGCTCCGGACCGTACCCCTGAGGCAGCAGAGGCAGGCAGAAGCTGACAGTGGTCAGGTTGCAAGCAGTCAGGCCGCGGGTGGCAGATGCGAGCCAAAGCAACCGGCAGTGGGCTCGGCTTCGAGACCTGACCCTTGGGTGACGAGGCCGGACGTCAACAACATGACTGCACTGCACAGCAACAGACGTCCGCCCTTACTAGAAACACCTTCGCAGTCCCAAACAACTACGGGGCTCGACGCACACACACTAAGTGACATCCGGGAATTTGTTCAAATACTTCGTGACGTACAATTCCACCAACTCATACACCACTTCAGGCGGTATTTCGCTCCCATCAGGAGGGCCACAAGCACCTTTGAAAAACAAGTACTCTTCATGCAGGCACTCGTGGAATTCCCCCTCCCACAATAATGGCGCAAACAACAGACGCCGCACGAACACTATCCATACTAAATTGGAATGCCTGCAGAGTTTATAATCAACTATACCAACTAGAACAAGTATTACATATTTACGGGATTGATATTGCCTTCATCACTGAAACCTTTCTGAAATCACTAACCAGATTAACAATATTCAGCTACACATTTTACCGAACAGACCGCAAAGGACATGGAGGAGGCTCGGCCATTTTAATTAAGAATAATATACAACACCACCCAATAAATATAAATAATCTACAATATATTGACTCCACAGCAATTAAATTAAAACACACAAACACGCACATCCATATGGCCGTGGTTTACGGGAAATCAAACTCGCAATTAACAGTGCACGACCTTAACAAAGTAATCGGTGAAGAGCAACACTTTTTAATTGCTGGAGACTTAAACAGTAAAAATACGGAATGGAATTGTAGAATAACAAACAGACGCGGTAGAATTCTAAGTGAACATGCTACTAGAAATAACTATACTATCTTCTCACCTGAAACCCCTACACATTACCCCACAAACGGCAGACAGCCAGACATTTTAGACATTGCCTTAGCGAACATCCCAAATGCGAGAATCGAGTCAGAGACTTTAGATGAATTAGATTCAGACCACTTTCCGGTTTTAAATGAAGTTAATTTAAATATGCACAGAAACAATAACCCGTTCCAAACTAAAATCCCTCAAACAAACTGGGAAAATTTTAGATCAGACTTAACACAAAAATTAACAGAAATACCAGTAATAAATGACAGTGAAGATCTCAATTTCGAAGTTAAATTACTAACAGACACGCTAACTGAAACTCTATCACAAAACACCGAATTTCTTTATAGACGTCAATACACAAGGCAAAATTTCCCGGAAATCGATTTTTTAATTGTACAAAAGCGACAAGAACGAAACGGTAACCAGAGAACTAGAGACCCGCGGGCTAAAAACGAATATAACCGACTTAAGAGACACGTCAAAAAGCAATTAGACAACATTAAAATAAACAAATGGAGCAACGCCACTTTAGAAGCTATGCAAAACCCTAGAGAGATGTGGCGCTTAACTAAAACACTTCGAGGAAAATATAAATAACTTTCAAACCCCGCGATAGAAACACAACAGGGAATAGTTTACACTGGTGAGGAAAAAGCAAACACGATTGCCGACATTCTAGTAACTCAATTCTCACCAAACGCGGACATTTTAAACAGAAATTTTACAGAACAAGTGACAAATAATATAAACAATTTCTTACAACTACAAGAACGGACACAAGTTGAACCAATCACACTTGCCGAAATCATGAAAGTAATCAAAACAAGACCAAACAACAAATCGGGTGGATCGGATAATATAAAATTCGAAACACTAAAAATTTCCACTCAACATTATCGAATATCTTCTAAACATATATAACGCTATGCTAAAACTAAAACGATTCCTGGACCAATGTAAACTCGCTAAAATAATAACTATACATAAACCCAGAAAAAACGCAGCAAATCCAGCAAACAGACGACCAATCAGTTTACTCCCAAGCATGAGCAAAATATTTGAGAAAATACTATTATACCGACTGCAAGACCACGCACAAGCTAATAATCTAATACAAAATAATCAATACGGCTTCAGGGCAGAACACAGCACAATACACCCACTAATAAAAATAATCGAAGATGCTACAGACGGATTTAACAATAATTATATAAAATATACAGTTATAACATTCCTAGACGCAGAAAAAGCTTTTGATAAAGTGTGGCTACCAGGTCTTATTCAAAAATTAATAAACACAAATTTACCCATAAAATATAGACATTTACTAGGTCATTATCTAAACGACCGCAAATTCTACGTAAGTTTAGACGACGCAAAATCCTCAATTAGAACATTAACTGCAGGAGTACCGCAAGGCTCAGCTTATTCCCCCTTTTTGTATAATATATACACGGCTGACATTCCACAAACAGAAACTAATATTCAAATGTATGCCGACGACACAGCAATAATTAAACAACATGCAAACTTAAGATATGCCTTAATAGCGATGCAAAGACAACTAACAACCCTAGAACAGTGGTACACTAAATGATGAATTAAAATAAACCCAGCCAAATCTAACACATGAATTATCACTAAAAAACGCACACAACCAAACACGCAATTAAAGCTTTTTAACCAAAACTTCCCATACACAAAAACGGCTAAATACCTAGGAATAACACTAGACCTAACTTTAACCTTGGGCCCACAAATTACAAATATCTGCGGAGCAGCGATAGGTAAGTTAAGAGAATTATACCCACTATTTAAAGCACCCAACTTCCCGAGAAACAAAAAATTACTTCTATATAAACAAGTAATCCTCCCGGCGTTGCTATATGGATGTGAAGTGTGGGGCCACGCCTCCAACAGTAGTTTATTAAAAGTTCAAAGAATACAAAACAAATATCTTAGAGTAATTTCAGACCAAGACAGATACACGTCCAATGAAACTATACACCGTTTGCTCAGAACTACATACATCGCGGAAGTCATCCGGGAAAAGAATAATAACTTCTGCAACACTTTAATGCATCATGACAACCCAAATATTAATATTTTAGGAAATTATAACCCCACAGAGCACAGAAAATACAAAAAAACAAAACTGTGATTCTTGTTACACCAGCCACGAAAGCCAGTAGTGCAATGGCCTGGCCGGCCAATCGAGGCGCGGGGGCTGGGCGCTGATTGGCCGGGCGGTCAGGGCGCAAAGGCTGCTAAACGAAATTTTCAACCAGTATCGCAGTGCACATTCAAGCCACACACCGCACCGTCTACACGTAACATCATACAACGCAGACACGACACAAACACTTGAGGAGCTCTGTCAGGGGCTGACTGTGTAGGGACGTGAGTAAGAGGTCGGCCCCAGCCTCGCTCGCGAACCAGGCCAAGGGCATGCACACCAGTCCATGGCAGGGAAGAGAGGGGCACTGTACATACATGTAGTTAATTTAAAATATTTAGAAAAAAAATTTGAACAAAAAATAAAAAAAAATTAAAAATATAATAAAAATATAAAAACAAAAAAATACAAAATTAAAAAAAAACTTTTGTTACTCTACAGTGACACGACACACCACTGTCTAGATAGTAATTAGATAATTTTTGCTTAATCTTAGATGTAGGCCTACTATTTGTAAATTAATATAATTTGTTCCTTTCCAACAGGAAGTTTTTTTTATTGATTAAGCTTTTCAAGCTGCTCACTTTCCTAGTAGGTGATTTTATCTGTAGAAAATATGTTAATGAAAAAATAAATATTAAATAAAATTAAAAACAGTATTATTGGGACATTGTGTATATTAAGGGAACATGTTAACGACACATCGACCTGATAGTTCTCTGTTTCAGGTCGAGACGATGTACATCTCACAGTTCAGCGCTCACTAACAAATATAAAGGGTTTTCTCTCCTCTTGTCACAAATGAATAGGCTACACGATGAAATAACCATGGGTGTGTCAGGCCTGATCCTCAGTTAGCAGGCTGGGATTGATTGGAGCGGCTCTCGTGGTCGTAGGGACTCACGCACTACTACTCCACGAGTTTAGCTAGCCACTTGCTGACAACACTCACCTCACTATACAGACATCACGACACTACATCACTCCAGCCTAGCTGGAGGGGAGCTTAACTCCCCCGCCGTTTACACAAACACGTGATTTTATTAATGGCAACAACCCCCCTCCAGCCTTATATAAGGAGCCGGAGCCCAGCTAAAACAGTTACATGCACCCCGCCGCCATTCCAATGATTTGAAACTAGACTGTCGGGGTGCATTTGATTTTACAAACACCCAGCGAGTTATGGAAGCTTCGGCTTTCGGTCTCGTGACAGCACGGCCTCGGATGGCACATGAGGAAACGGTGGCGGACTGGCTTTCGTGACTGGTGTAACAAGAATCATAGTTTAGGTTTTTTTTGTGCTCTGCGGGGTTATAATTTCCTAAAATATTAATATTTGGATTGTCATGATGCATTAAAGTGTTGTAGAAGTTATTATTCTTTGCCCGGTTGACTTCCGCGATGTATGTAGTTCTGAGCAACCGGTGTATAGTTTCATTGGACGTGTATCTGTCTTGGTCTGAAATTACTCTAAGATATTTGTTTTGTATTCATTGAACTTTTAATAAATTACTGTTGGGGGCGTGACCCCACACTTCACATCCATATAGCAACGCCGGGAGGATTACTTGTTTATATAGAAGTAATTTTTTGTTTCTTGGGAAGTTGGGTGCTTTCAATAATGGGTTGTAATGTGTGGGCCCCAGGTTAAAGTTCGGTCTAGTGTTATTCCTAGGTATTTAGCCGTTTTTGTGTATGGGATGTTTTGGTTAAAATGTTATAATTGCATGTTTGGTTGTGTGCGTTTTTTAGTGATAATTAATGTGTTAGATTTGGCTGGGTTTATTTTAATTCACCATTTAGTGTACCACTGTTCTAGGGTTGTTAGTTGTCTTTGCATCGCTATTAAGGCATATCTTAAGTTTGCGTGTTGTTTAATGATTGCTGTGTCGTCAGCATACATTTGAATATTAGTTTCTGTTTGTGGAATGTCAGCCTTGTATAAATTATACAGAAAAGGGGAAAGAGCTGAGCCTTGTGGTACTCCTGCAGTTAGTGTTCTAATTGAGGATTTTTCCCCGTCTAAACTTACGTAGAATTTGCGGTCGTTTAGATAATGACCTAGTAAATGTCTATATTTTATGGGTAAATTTGTGTTTATTAATTTTTGAATAAGACCTGGTAGCCACACTTTATTAAAAGCTTTTTCTGTGTCTAGGAATGTTATAACTGTATATTTTATATAATTATTGTTAAATCCGTCTGTAGCATCTTCGATTATTTTTATTAGTGGGTGTACTGTGCTGTGTTCTGCCCTGAAGCCATATTGATTATTTCGTATTAGATTATTAGCTTGTGCGTGGTCTTGCAGTCGGTATAATAGTATTTTCTCAAATATTTTGCTCATGCTTGGGAGTAAACTGATTGGTCGTCTGTTTGCTGGATTTGCTGCGTTTTTTCCGGGTTTAGGTATAGTTATATTTTTTCGCGAGTTTCCATTGGTCCGGGAATCGTTTTAGTTTTAGCATAGCGTTATATATGTTTAGAAGATATTCGATAACGTTGAGTGGAAGTTTTTTTAGTGTTTCGTATTTTATATTATCCGAACCACCCGATTTGTTGTTTGATCTTGTTTTGATTACTTTCATGATTTCGGCAAGTGTGATTGGTTCAACTTGTGTCCGTTCTTGTAGTTGTAAGAAATTGTTTATATTATTTGTCACTTGTTCTGTAAAATTTCTGTTTAATATGTCTGCGTTTGGTGAGAATTGAGTTACTAGAACGTCGGCAATCGTGTTTGCTTTTTCCTCACCAGTGTAAACTATTCCCTGTTGTGTTTCTATCGCGGGGGTTGAAAGTTTTTTATTTTTTCCTTGAAGTGTTTTAGTTAAGCGCCACATCTCTCTAGGGTTTTGCATAGCTTCTAAAGTGGCGTTGCTACATTTGTTTATTTTAATGTTGTCTAATTGCTGTTTGACCTGTCTCTTAAGTCTGTTATATTCGTTTTTAGCCCGCGGGTCTCTAGTTCTCTGGTATCTGTTTCGTGCTTGTCGCTTTTGTACAATTAAAAAAATCGATTTCCGGGAAATTTTGCTTTGTGTATTGATGTTTATTGAGAAATTCGGTGTTCTGTGATAGAATTCCAGTTAGTGTGTCTGTTAGTAATTTAACTTCGAAATTTATGTCGTCACTGTCATTTATTACTGGTATTTTTGTTAGTTTTTGTGTTAAGTCTGTTTTAAAATTTTTCCAGTTTGTTTGAGGGATTTTAGTTTGGAACTAGTTATTGTTTCTGTGCGTATTTAATGTAACTTTAATTAAAACCGGAAAGTGATCTGAATCTAATCATCTAAAGTCTCTGACTCGATTCTCGCGTTTGGTTTGTTCGCTAAGGCAATGTCTAAAATGTCTGGCTGTCTGCCGTTTGTTGGGTAATGCATAGGGATTTCTGGTGAGAAGATAGTATAGTTATTTCTGTTAGCATGTTCACTTAGATTTCAACCGCATCTGTTTGTTGTTCTACAATTCCACTCCGTATTTTTACTGCTTAAGTCTCCTGCAATTAAAAAGTGTTGCTCTTCACCGATTACTTTGTTAAGGTCGTGTATTGTTAATTGCGAGTTTGGTTTCCGGTAAACCGATGCCATATGGATGTGAGTGTTTCTGTTTTTTAATTTGATTGCTGTGGATTCAAGATTTTGTAGGTTAGTTATATTAACTGGGTGATGTTGTATATTATTCTTAATTAAAATGGCAGTGTCTCCTCCACGTCCGTTGCGATCTGTTCGGTAAAAAGTGTAGTTGAATATTGTTAATATGGTTAGTGATTTCAGAAAGGTTTCAGTGATGAAGGCAATATCAATCCCGTAAATATGTAGTACTTGTTATAGTTGGTATAGTTGATTTTTAACCCCATAGGCATTCTAATTTAGTATGGATAGTGTTGGTGCGGCGTATGTTGTTTGCACCATTATTGTGAGAGGGGGAATTCCACGAGTGCCTGCATGAAGAGTACTTGTTTTTCAAAGGTGCTTGTGGCCCTCCTGATGGATGCGAAATACCACCTGATGTGGCGTATGAGTTGGTGGTATTGTACGTCACGAAGTATTTCAACAAATTCGTGTATGTCGCTTAGTGTGTGTGCGTCGAGCCCCGTAGATGTTTCGGACTGTGATGGTGTTTCTAGTAAGGGCGGACGTCTGTTGCTGTGCAGTGCAGTCATGCTGTTGACATCCAGCCTCGTCACCCAAGGCTCAGGTCCCGAAGCCGAGCCTACTGCCGGTTGCTTTAGCTCGCATCTGCCGCCCACGGCCTGACTGCTTGCAGCCTGACCACTGTCAGCTTCTGCCTGCCTCTGCTGCCTCAGGGGTACGGTCCGGAGCTGAACCACGGGCTCTCGTGATGTTTCAGTGTGCGGTGCCCTTGGCAGTTCTGGGAACTGCTCAATGGAGTTTGTTTGTGGTGGTGTAGTGTGTTTTATTGGCGACAGCAGGCTGTGGGTCTGTGTTTTTTTTGCGGCTCTCAACGATGGCCTGGAATTTCTTGCAGTTTTTGTCCCTCCTCCCCGCTGTTCAGGCACTTCAGGGGCTCGGTGTCACTGGTCATAGTGCACTGATCAAATCTGTGCGGGCCTGCACACTTGATGCAACGAGGTGTCATGCGGCAATATTTTTGTGTGTGTCTCCACTTGCGCAGGTACGACAGTGCGGGACATGTTCTGGTCGCGGTTTGTAGGGCTCTACGTGTACATCTGTATAGCTCAGGGCTTTAACCTTGAGGAAATCTTTCCCTGGTTGTTGTTGTAGAATCACTGACCAAGTGTCAGTGGACTTGTATTGTGGTTCCTAAAGGGTGCTGTGTCGTGAGCGCCGAGTAAAGTTGCGGAAGTCGATAATGTTGAAACCAGCGTGGGTGATATCCTCGTGGAGTGTTCCAATATCTACAGTCTTTGGCGGCAGATTCTTGATGACAAACCGCTGAGGCTTATCATCGGCGTGGGCGTGAGTGTAGTGTTGTACGCCCTGTTGTGAAAGGAGTTTGCAGGTCCTCTCGTAGTCTTCCCTGTTTGTGGTTGTCAGACTCAGCTCGCTCCGTCTTGTGTTTGTATTGCGGAACTCAATTCCGTTTGTTGAGAGCATCTTTGCTACCCGTTTCAATATGCTGCTCTCAGGTATGAATATCGCCACAGGCCGATATCGTGTTGTGTGTGTATTTGTTTGTGTGTTTGAGTCGGGTTCTTCCCGCACTCGCTCGGCTGGTTCCTTAGGAAAACGGAACCGGTTCTTCAACGGCAACTCCTTATCTGCTGCACCAAGCTCAAATGTACGCCATTTAATGGTGTGTTTTTTCTCCGGCTTCCTAAACTGCTCTTCTCCAAGGCCCTGGTGAGTGGTATCCGAGTATTGGGACTTGGAGGTGTTCGTGTGCTGAGAGCACTCGCTGTCAGCCCTGCTGCGGCTCGCGTCGGTTGGACTGTCGCTCCCCCCAGCCAAGGTGACGTCACATGCCTCGCTATCGGCCGGAGGCACGCGGGCTGAGCCACTGACGTCACCTGCAGTCGCCCTGCCCTCGCCCTCCTCACCCTCCTGTGACCTACTGTGTGGTACAGTGTTGTGGTTGTTTACCATGTTGCCCTGTCCAGGTGTACGCATGTTGGTCGTGACTACATCCTCAAAGTTCTCTACTTCTGTAATTGAGTCGCCAGAGTGTGAGTTTATCGTACCTTGTTGAGGGTATTTTGTCATCTGTCACAGTCCACTGCTTACTTACCACCCCACACGACCCGTGGTTGACCACTAAGGTAGCCAGAGGGTGCGAGTCGTTTCTGCTGCTTGCTGCTGCTGCTGCTGGCGCTCTTGCTGGCACGTCTGCCTCCAACGACAAACAAACAACAACTGATGGAGACCAATGAATCCAGTCAAAAATTTTTATTGCAGGTTTAATTTCTAGCCTAGGGATATTTAGCCGTAAATATGATTAGGCTCACACCTCCCACCCCCTCGCGGCCCCTCCTGGCATCATGAGTGACGCCAAAAAGCACAAGCTGGACGATCACGTCCCCGACGCCAGCGACCAAATGGATTCCAGAAGCGGAATAAAATCCACTCAGGCCCCAAACCAACCCCCTGAAAAAAGACCAGATCTTCGACCAATCACGGTGTACCACACGAAAGACGTCCCGTACCCCATGGTAATGCTGCTTTTCAAAGACCAATTGAAGCAGCCTACCACCAACAAGATTGTACCACAAGGCGTACAATACCTGCCAAAGTCTGTGCAAGACTACAGGACTGCCATAAGCATCTTGGAAGTGCTAGTCGCAGGCTTCAGCGTACTAACGCCCTGCAGCGAGCTGCCACTGAAGGTAGCCATAAAACGGCTTGACAAATCGCTCCCTACCTCGTTCATATGAGAGTACCTGCAGACCCTGGTCTTTAACCCAATAAACATTGAGCCAAAGTACTTAATAAAAGACCGCCGCCCCCTCGACATATTTGTCGTAGAACTGCCAAACAATGAGCAGTCGCGCCGCATCTTTGAGCTCCGCAGTCATTGCAGGCTCATAATTAAGTTAGAGGACTACTGCCACCCTGAAGGCCCCCCACAATGCTCAAGGTGTCCACACTTTGGGCACAGCAAGAAGGTGTGCAGAGCCCCACAGCGATGCAAGATATGCAGCAAACTCCACCTCACAACTGCATGCGACCTTGAAGACAAGGATAAATGCGAGAAATTCTGCTGTGCTGGGTGCAAGGGCACTCACGCAGTAAACTACCACGGCTGCGACGCCTATAAAAATGAAGAGCGCAGGTAGTGACAGCAAGCAAAGCAAGGTATCCATACAGGCACAGATGCAGCTTGCTAGTAACTACCATGCTTTCCGAGTGCCTTGGGCGCAACAAGGACCTGATGGCTGTACCATTGTACAGAGGGGTCCGCAAACCCGCACTCAGGCCCAGAACTTTGTGCCTGGGTACGCCCAAAATGTACAAATCCCGACCAGAAACAGGTACAATGCCTTTTCTGCTGCACAAGGCTTCTCGGAGGTTGAATTCCCCGCCCTGGCAAACCTACATCGGCCACGTGACCAACGTCCCCCACAAATGGGATCAAACGGGAAAATAACCCTGAAAACCGCCCCAAAAAGTAGCAAAAAGCCCGTCAGTCCTCGCCTCGAGCAAGTGCAGCAGACTGCCAAGAAGGCTGCCCCCACCCCGCCCCAGGTGCCACACCAGGATACGCCAGAGCGCCTGGCCAATCAGGAGTGACCAGCCCAAAGTGAGGGTATAAAGGCTCCAGAAATGGCCTAAGACGCCATGAATGTGTCACATCAGGAACTAAAGTGCCCTGCATCAGGCAACGACCCAACCCCAGACAACAAACGACAAAATGCGACCCAACAAAATTTGCAAGATGCAAATTCGCAGTCCCAGAACAGCACACCAACAGGCAGTGCCACACCCCATCAGCCAAGGAAGGTGCAAATCAAGCCCTTCACAGTGTATACGACTCAAGAAAGGTGGTACCCCACCCTAAAAAAAAGCACTGGACATAAAATTGTCCCTCTCATGGAACAGACAGCATTCGCATTCATACCTCCTCCATTGCCGACTAAACAGAGGCAGTGAGAGTCACTAAGAACATGGGCTACCAACATAGCCTACTGCGACAAGCTGTGGAAATCCCGGTCAAGCTTGTATTCTGCAGAATACAAGCAGACACGCCCCACGACTTACTGCGCGAGGAATTCGCACATGCAGGAATGCCAGTGACGCGATTCCATTTCATACACGATAGGAATCGCCGGGCAATCAACAAACTAGTTGTCGAGCTGCCCCATGGCACAGACAGTGTGTCGTATCTAGCCCTGACACACTTCGCTGGCTTGTCAGTGAAAGTTGAAGAATTCCGCCGCCCTACAGGTCCTGCACAATGTGCAAGATGCCAGCGATACATCCACATAGCAGGAGGCTGCAGCACCGCACCGAAATGCAGATACTATGGAGGTGGGCATCTCACCTTCCCAAGCGAAATCGAAAACGACCGCACAAAGGCCAAATGCGCACACTGCGCGGACAACCACTGCGCAAATTACAAAGGTTGCAGTGTGTACAAAGCAACTAAGTGGAGCCGATTGCCACATGAGGTTAGGTAAGCCCGACAGAACCAATCAAGACAGGACATTCGCGCAAACACTCGCGCAAATGCATGGCAACAGGCCCCTCAAAACCAGGCCCAGACTACAAACCAACTGCAGCCACAGCAGCCCCAGCGAAATGTTTTTATACCACACTGGGCACAGCAACAGCAGCCCCAGCCGATACCAGTGCAAAACAGATATGCTAGTCTCCAGCATGAGACAGATTTCCCCGCAATTAAAAACTACCCAATTTCACGCGATCCAAAAGTCCGTTGGGGAAGAAAACCTCAATATTCAAACAAGAGAGTAAAGAAAAACTCTCCGAAAACTTCCAAAACATGGAAAAACCTCAGCGAAATCGCCCGCAAGAACAGTCAGTGTAAAGCTCCGCCCCTACTGCTTGCCCATTGGCCGAAACATGCGCGGCCAATCAGAGCGCAGTAGTTTCCGGACCGCGCCTACAAAAGGGCCGCGAAACCGAAATCACTCGCACCCTCTGGCTACCTTAGTGGTCAACCACGAGTGGTGTAAGGAGGTAGGTAAGCAGTGGACTGTGACAGATGACAAAATACCCTCAACCAGGTACGATAAGTTCAGACTCTGACGACTCTATTATAGATGTTGTAAACTTTGCGGAGGTAGTCACGACCAACATGCGCACACCTAGACAGGGCGACTTGGTAAACAAACCACGACACTGTACCACACAGTAGGTCATAGGATGGCGCAGGGGGAGAGGGCAGGGCGACTGCAGGTGATGTCAGTGGCTCGGCCCGCGTGCCTCCGCCTGATAGCGAGACACGTGACGTCACCTTGGATGGTGGGGGGGGGGAGCGACAGTCCAACCGACGCGAGCCGCAGCAGGGCTGACAGCGAGTACTCTCAGCACACGAACACCTCCGAGTCCCAGTACTCGGATACCACTCTCCAGGTCCTTGGAGAAGAACAGTTTAGGAAGCCCGGAAAAAAACACACCATTAAATGGCATAAACTTGAGCTCGGCGCAGCAGGGAAGGAGTTGCTGTTGAAGAACTGGTTCCGTTTTTCTGAAGACCAGCCGAGCGAGTGTGGGAAGAACCCGACACAAACACACAAACAAATACACACACAACACGATATCGGCCTGTGCCAATATTCATACCTGACAGCAGCATATTGAAACGGGTAGCAAAGATGCTGTCAGCAAACGGAATTGAGTTCCGCAATACGTACACAAGACGGAGGGAGCTGAGACTGACAACCACAAACAGGGAAGACTACGAGAGGACCCGCAAACTCCTCTCACAACAGGGTGTACAACACTACACTCACGCCCACGCCGATGATAAGCCTCAGCGGTTTGTCATCAAGAATC
>PNEQ01089300.1:0-24041 GCA_003012365.1 Medauroidea extradentata | reverse complement strand
CGAACGTTTCCCATCGCACCTAACAATATAAATCTGAGAGATAAATTTATTCGTTTCATGTTTCACAAAAAAATGTCTGTATTAATAATTCCAAGATGGAACCACAAGTGATAAAAAATTTATAGCTCTGAATAACCTATACCTTTGTTTTCCGCCTCTACACTTCCGATTTAAGATGCGACAATTTCACCCTAATCTTCTTTTTTTTTACCCCACTGGTAAAATGTATGCTGGATTATGATAATAGTTTGAGTTCTCGCGATTCGTGAAGAAAATTAATTGCCATTTCACAGACACATGAATTCTGGCAAAATTAATGCCACACCATTACAAATTTAAAATTCATTGTTCTTAAAATCTTTTCGCCTTATTAAAATATGCATATTTATTTTATTACTGCATATCAAAAACAAAAGTAAAATATACCATTTAACAAGCTACCAGGATAAATAAACGCGTTCCATTATGTAACCTAAATCACCACCATATTCCAGTCGACTTCCATACTCTATAAATTCTCACGGTCGAAGATCGAGTTCGTCAAATGCCAAATTTTCATAATTTCGCACACGTTTATTAATTTTTGAGATTTCAAACAGAGATAGGGACTACAGTTCTAGACACACATTAGTCTTCTAACACACAAACAATCTAACAACGTTGCCAAGCTTACCAAAGGACTAGTCATTGTCAATCTTAAATACAGTAAAAATAAATACAAAACAAACGGAAAATTGTATTTACCTTCCTTCATTTACTCAACAGAATTTTTATGGAGCAATTTCATTGATTTAAAAAAAAGTCAATTTCGAGCACTTCAAAAAAGTGAAAAAAGTGACAATTTTCAGAAAAAGTGACTAAAAGTGACTTTTGTCAAAAATAGTGACTAGAAGTGAAAAAAGTGACCGACTTTGAGGCCTGACGTACAGTTACTGGAATTCTAGCTTGGAGCCAAAACAAAACGCGCATTTTTCAGGTCTCTACTTTTTACTGCCTGGTCACAGCACAATAAGTTGGGACTACTGGTTTTCGCGCAGAGTTTTGCCCCACTTTGTTTCAGTGACTTACGTTACATGTTTCAGCTCTGCTTCGCGGCCAGTGATTGGATGTTTAAACTGTCACGAGTCGTGTGGTTCTACCCACAAATCATAGACGTGTGATGATGTAGTAACCTTACTGTGATTGGCTCAGTGAGATGAGAGTAGTATCTTCATAAAAGTACGCTGCCCAGTCAGTAACCACGAAGCAGAACTGCAGGTGTGTGCGTAAGGCACTGAAAATAAGTGGGACGAAACTCCGCGCGAAAATCAGCAGTCCCAAGCAACAAGTAGCCAGTAGTAAATATTTCAGTCATTAGCAGAGACCTGAAAAATTCGCGTTTTTTTCAGGCACAAGCTATAATTCCAGCAACTGCAAGTTCGCGCTACTTTCACAATTGGCCGTTTACTTATTTGACACCGCCTTAAAGTCGATAAGACAATTAACAGTAGCAATGTAATTATATGCGAGCACATATCACTGAGTCAGCGAGCAAGCTGTTGTTTGCTTGAGTACGGTAGGTATACAGATATTCTTGGAGGCTTGCCTACAGGTCAGTGAACCTACGAATTTTTCCCGTCTCTAGTATTTAGTACAATTCTCGCCAACTTGTGCCCTCCCTGCCAACAACCCTTGAGCCGCCACTGGAACCAATAGCAGACCAGCATCAAAACACTCATTGACTCCCGCGCTACATTTTTTTACGTTAGCATCATTCTGACGCGAACAATACCTCAATATCTCTACTGGTTAGGCAAGTACCTATCATCGGCTGATAGAAAATATACATGCCTTTTCTCCCCTTTAGGTGTCGAGTATCGAAAAATCTCAATTTCACATAATAAATATTTGTATAAGCATCGAAGTGAAGTGAAAATCATGACAATAGCACGTTCGGTAGGAGTAAAATCGATCACTCAATAAAAAAAAAAAACACATATAACCCCTGTACAGTTCTGAGAATTCGAATTTTGAAAAACCTTAAAACCTTTTTGCGGTTACTTATGTAATCATCATCCTGACACCAAAATAATCTGAAAATTTCGACGGGTTCCATATAGGCCTATATCGAGGATTTATCTAAAATACATTCCTGGTATTTTCATCTACTAAGAGACTAAATTTCGCAGAACCACTGAATCACATTTTACACTACTTTACTAGTGTCTCTTGGACGTGAAAAACACAATAGCCCAATGAGTTCAAGATATATCGACGATTAATTGAAAACACTCCTAGTAATTTTTCACCCCTTTTCACCTCCTTAGGTGAGAAATTTCGAAAATTCATTAGATTTCTTTTCAGGTATTTGAGTAATCATCAATCTTACACAAAAATCAATGGGGTCGATAAATATCGATTGTGAATCGAAAATCATTTTACCCTTTTTTCCTTATTTACGGCCGAATTCGGAAAATATAATTAAAATTATATTTCCGATATTTAGATACATGAGCATCAATCTAAAGGAAAAAGCACTTCGATATCTCGATTGGTTCGATCGACACAGAGGATTAATCGAAAACACATTTCACACATTTTCACCCCCTTAGTTATCAAATTTCGAAACGTCTTGGGGTGATTTCGTAGTCATTTGAATACGTAACCAATTGAAGCAAAAATCATGACGATAGACAATTTTGTGTTCCAGCTATATAGACGATTAACAAAAAACATTTCCCCCCTTTTCGCTATTTGGGGGCCGAGTTACAAAAAAATCGTAAAACAACTTTTTTGGTATTTACGTAATTAGCCTATCATTTTGATGTGAAAACCAACGCTTTTTCCCGAAGATTCTATAGACATCGATAATTACTCGGAAACATATTTAAAGTCTTTCCACTCCTTTAAATGTCGAATTTCGAATAATCGTGAAATTGGTTAATATGTATTTTTATGTGTGTCCCATTGAAGTGAAAATCTCGATGATGGGTAGTCGGGTTCGAACTCTATCGAGGTTTCTTCGAAAATACATTTCACCACTCCCCCTTACCCTTAGAAGTCGTATTTCGAAAAATACCTTCTTAGTGCTCGCCTACGACCTGAGGGAAAACCACACAAAAAATTTCACGATTCTAGGTCCATTGGTTTTGGGCTGCAGTTTGATATGTCAGCCAGTCATTCTTTCAGTCAGTCAGTGTTCTCCTTTATACATATACATACATATATAGTCTACATACATAGGTACATACATATCTGCACACACACACACGTCAAGTGCCTACCTCTGACTACAGTCACACAACCGCTATAAACCATGTGTAAAACATAGTTAAATACTCAGCTTCACAACAGTAGGTAACTAATAAAACAGCTTCACCAACCCCCTTCTCGCAACCTCCAACTCCCAGTGATGATACGTTCTGCCGCGTCTGAGACTGGATACGTATAATTTAGGATAAAATGAAACAGTTTTTACGTCTATGGGGTGGCATGTCGGGGGGGGGGGGAGTACGAGTTATGACCCATCCACGCACTTTTTTTTAGCAACGTAGAAATAGCAAAAAATTAAAAACACATTCTTAATATAAATTGTTTATATAAATTGCTTCCATTGGTGTATTCGGCGTTTAGACAAGAAAACAACATCAATAGCATTTTCGTACCTTAAAATCCCATTTTTCCGGGTAAGAAACGCCCCGCTGATCAGCGTTCCTTTAAAAAAATACTCAGCTTGGAACCCCCTTCTAATTACGCCACTGTTTCAATAACAATAATTGTAACTTGGTCAGCTGTGGCATCCGACACTAAATTTTCATCCATCATACAAATTACACTATAAACCAATACCGAACTAACTTGTGCAATTCTGCGAGAGTACCTACTTCATGCGTACCCGCCACAAGACAATAGATAACAGCATACTGCATTTCATTTACAGCAGATTTACTGGCACTGCCAATGTAACGAAGTGGAGAAACACTTTCTTTTCTTGACGAGTAACAGGTTTTCACTGCCACAACCGAAAAGAAATTACAAAAAACAAAAACAAAGTGGAAAATTTGAATGTGTGTGTTAATAGAAATGTAATAACAATATATTTAATCAATACGTTCACTCCAAGTCACTAAGTTAATAGCAAACTTCTCTTTCTTGTCCAGTATTGTTTCTATTGTACTTCATCATATGATCGTGCTCACATTCATAATGAAGACCGTATATAGGTGATCCAGGATGATGTAAGCACTTTTGAAACCCTAGTCATTGTTTTCCTTTCAGATAATTTATAGTTTCTTGGCTCTTTTTTTATTATAAGCACTGCAACCTCAGTAACAATCAAAGTGTAGATTGCACTATACTCAAAAGTTAACGTCACTATAAAGCCCAGTTTACACCGAAAACATAATAGTAACAATGTTAATCATAACAATGGTATCAACAAGTTCTGAGCTATGGTACACTATTTTCACAGCAATGTTGATAGCGAATGTGCTATCAACAATGCTGAAAATACCAATGTTACTAACAAAGTTAGCAATGTTGATGACAAAAATGCCTGTACCATTGCTAAAATAATTTGTTACCAACATCCTTTGATCTAGACCGCCCTAGAATGGGTTGGGAAAATAATGTTATCAACAGCGTAGGTGACAAAGTTATTAAATAATTCTAAAATTCATAACTTTTGTTGCTCGTAAAGGTTTTCAACAAAACGTTGGTAACAAATTGTTACGGATACCACCGTAGCGCTCACCAAGCAGGGGAACTGCAAGAGCTGAGCGGTGTTATGTCAACACTACCAAGGTTACCCTCAATATTGAGACCAGGCTGACATAGATACCGAGGGGGCAGGGCCTCCGAAGTGGTTGTTCATCTGACCATCAGCTGGGGCACCTCCAGGTCGGCTAGGACGCCGCCCCCCTGCTGACCAACTCCGTCGTCCGAGAGCCGGACGTCCGGGACTCCGCTCGTAACCAGGGGAGGTCACGTCAGTGCTCACATGCGACGTCAGGGTGTCGACGGCGCCAGTACACAGCGGTAAGCCGCTTGGAACTGGGTTCCCATATACTTCAATACAAGCTCCCTTGTATTAAGGCCTTAAGCCAAGATTGCACGACGCCAACTGTAAAACTGTACTGTGCACTGTCAATGTAAATTAAAGCCCCTTCCAGTCAATATTGTGACGAATAATAATTATCCTTAATCCCTGGTCGAAGTACATAGGAGTCACAGTTGAGTGGTGATAGCCTCCAGTCTGAGCACGCTACCTTTATGTACACCCCGAGAACCAACTGGAAAAGGGAAGGGTGAAACGATAACTTCGGTAATATTTAAAAACAAATCATAACATTTTGTTTTTAAATATTAACGAAGTTCATAACAGAACGTTGGCAACAATGTTGCTAACATGATGTCAACAATTTACAAGCATTTTTACAACATTGTTAATAACTTTGTTGAAAACGCGTGTTATTAGCAATGTTATCGTTGACGTAAACTAGGCTTAAACAATATTGTTTTATTATTCTACACAAGATGGGCTTCAAACGTGCACAATTTAACGTGTGTGTGTGTGTGGTAGGTGGGGAGCGGGTTTAAGGGAGTGTACAGGAGGGGTGGAAGGGATTCGTCAGCGGCGCGCGAGAACATCTGACGGACATCCAGTGGAGCTGCTTGGCTTTCAAAGCGGGAATGTTTACTCTCCTCACAAATATTTGTCTCCTCAGGACGGCGCCTGTTATCTGCCGAACTATCACGCGCCGTCACTGAGTGGTACGCGGGGGGGGGGGGGGGGGGGGGGGGGGGGGGGGGGGGGGGGGGGGGGGGGGGGGGGGAGGTTATGTGGAGGAAGAACCGTGGACGAGAGGAGGGAAGAAAACACAAGGTGCGCGTCTGCGCTGCTGATGTTTTCGACGACTGTCCATCGACAACAGACACGGCGTTACTACGACCAACGCTCACGCTGCAACAGTCATACTCTGTTGCAGAGGCGGATCCAGCTATAGGTCAATCTGAATAAAGTGAGCACTAAAAATTTAACCTTTGAAAAATATCACTAGCCGTTACTGCATATAATTCAACATTAACTCTAGATGCTTTACAGCTTGTATGGTTGGCAGCGAAATTACGCAATATAGTTCCGTGTACTTTCTTATTTAAATACACATTATTGAAATAAAAGAAATAGACATTATTGTATTTTATATAATTAATAAAACTATTTTACAACAAACTGAATGGATTTATACTGACTGTACAACTTATGCTAGACGCGTAACCATCAAGTGACGTGTCCAGAGAGGTGAGAAATTTCTCGTCGTTAGCCGTTATGCGCGGAAAGATACGAAATAAATGGAAACAGAACTTAAGCAGGGCATTTTTTAGTGTTCACTTTATCCCGAACCACCTACATAGGTTTTGGAGAAGAGGGATGGGGGACATTCCTTGAAAAGTAGCTATGCCTACACTCCGAGTCAAAGAAGGTCAGTCCGGGGACCCACCCCTGAAAAATTTAGTTTTTAAAGTGCAAAATGGCGTTTCCAAACCAAAAAATTTAATATGCCACTTTAGAAAATTGAACCTGTACATATAAGGAGTAGGGTGGCCCAGACCCTCCACATTGATCCGCATAGTTCTGTTTCCTATAACGTCAGTAAATGTTGACAGCAAATGAATGGGCAATAACTGTTAATAAGGCGTCTGGAGGCACAAGAACCGTTCGTGCCACCGCATTCTGTAAGCAGTGTAGCAGTATACAACCTTTATGATTAGATGATGGTTATGAAGTTGCTTAAAGTAGTAAAATGATATTTTCAAGAAATAGTGGAGTTTAGTAGACGGCAGTTGTGAGTAAAGTTTTATCTTACGAAACAATTTTAACTCGCATAGTTTTCTCATAACGGTGCGTCGAAGTTATAATTTGCAAGTTATGCTGCCACGAAAGAACTGAAAGCCAGTTGACTTACTTATATGAAATAATTCACAGTCCAATAACATGCCGTAGGCTACGTAACCTAACATTTATAAACTCACGAGGTAATATCACAAATTTGCAGGGAGAAAGTTGCAAATTCAACAATTTTTTAAAATACAAAAGTTGTTCACTGTAAGTTTTTTCTAACATTTGGTTACGTAGTCCAAGTAAGTCACCTAATCTGGTTTTCGCTATTTGCGTGGCAGCGAAACATACAATTTTTGACTTTGACGCACAGTTAAATCTGCTAAATCTGTTTCGTAAGAAGAAACTGAACTCAAATGTATCATCTATAAAACTATCACGATTTCGTTAAAAAAAAATGATGTTAAACGAACTTAGAAACCCTTTTAAGAGCGCCCAAGTGGGAAAAAAAAAATCACAATTTTATATTTGTATGGAATAGTGTTAATTTTGTAGACGTAACTTGGGGGTACATTTTCCTCAACCAGTTTTCTCATAATGGCCCTTTCAAAATCAAAATTTGCACGTTCTTAGTTCTTAGAAGCTGCAAAATCCAATCAACATCAATAAATTGTCACAGGCTACTACAGCTTGAGATGTTTTAAAATCCATAACAAAATATTATAAATATATTTTTAAAAAATACATAAAAGAGGCAACAAATTTCAAAATTTCATTTTATATCAGCACAAAGGTTGTTCACTTTTAAAACACAATTTATCCGTAAAATACTACAATTTCATAAAAAGGTATATGCATCTTTTTTTTTGTGTTCGGAAACTCTAAACAACACCATTTTGCATCTTAAAATAAAAATTTTTTGGAGAATGAATATTTCTAAATTTCAAGGCTTGCCCCCCCCCCTCCTTTTTTTTTTTTTTTTTTTTTCGAGAACCCAGAGCTGGATCCGCCTCTTCTGTACACTAGTCCTCAGCTGCTTGTTCTTTCGCCGTTGTTCCAGTGAATGACCAGTTGTGCATCCAACAACAGGAGGTCGGTCTACGACTGTTTTCAATAATATATGCTACAGAGTCCTAAAATATAAGTTTCATAAACAGTGATCCAATAGCGAAAAATGTCTCACATGTATGGCTGTTTGAAATCAAACGTCTCCTTAAATGAAATCGCGGAATTTCCGAGTCTTTAATTGTATTATTCACAAGTCGAAATATTACTTATTCCTGCACTTTCCTACCGTAAAAACAAATTCGCCAAACGAAATACGAAAATTCACAGGGAAAAAATATATGTAAACGTTCATATACTGGAACCTCTGGGTGGCACCCAACTTAATTCTTTCGGCACAAAACACAAATCCCTACCCAACACAACAAGATTTAGGATTGTTCTTGTGCCAACATTTTTTTCCTATGGTGTTGTGACTTCACATCAAACAGGATGTGATAAAACCACAAAACCATCTGAAACAATTATTTTTGCAAACTTCTTAAACATAAATATGAACACTTTATCCATAAATACATTTCAAAAATTAATTAGTCACAATAACCTACACCGGCTCATGTGTTTCCTTAAGTCATAACAACTTCATTAAAATTTTGTCTGGAATCGGACAATTCGTTTGCCTTCAATCGGTGTTAAACGTAAGACTACTTTAAAATTTGAATTTTTATCAAACAATTTAAAATATAGCTATACGCAACAACACCCTTCTTTGTCGTGTGCAAGTGTAAGTCATTGTGGGATGCAGTTTAATATTGTAATATAACACATATTTTTATTTGAATGGCAAAATACGGAAATTATCGTCATAACTACTACAATTAATTAAAATAAGTGTGTTTGTACCCTCTGTACACATTCCTGACACTAATACTTCAACGTACGTCATACCAACATAAAACAAACTGAAACTCCGTTTGTTGTATTGCAACAGACAAATGCTGGTACAAATGATGATACAAAAGTCTTAAAACTGTAAGAATGAATTTTTCATGTATGTATTAATTTGGGTTAGACATTTTTTCGAAACCACTGCAAAACTAAAGAGCGAGGCCTGAACGTCTCACCAGTCAACAGTCCACTGTGGGTTTTCCAGTAAGGTCGAGGCCTGTCCCACCTCTACGAAACCGCATCCTGACAAGTCATAATATTAAGGGGACCATTGCACGGTAAACCGACAAATTGTTATAAACTGCACATATGCCTTTTAGAGTGGCCACTGTGGTTACCTTCTTGAAGTTACGTGTCCTGAAAACAAAATTGGTAGCTGCAACTACATCCATGAGGCGTTTGTGAGCAATTTTAAATCCGCGCACACTTTCAGAATGCCGGCTCGTGTGTTTTACGTGACATAATAAGTGTGGAAGACAGTGAAAATACATTTTCTTTACTATATGACTTGAAGTACTTAAATTACTGATGTGTCCAATCAGTAGTTACCATTGAGTGAAATCATGTTTTGTAAACAAAGTCTTCAATTTGTTTACAAAACATGGTTTCACTATTGCCTGGTCAAATCAGTAATATGAGTACCTACTTCAAGTCATAAAGTAAAGTTATTTTCACTGTCGTCCTCACATAATATGTTCACGAGCCGGTATTCTAAAAGTGTGCGCGGGACTTCTCAAGTCCCCACAAACGTTTCATCATAAATGCAGTTGCAGCTACCAATTTCGTTGTCAGGATATGTACTTTATGATGATTAAGGCAGGGCTGCCCAGAGAATTTCGGGGGTATGGAGCAAAATGGGTTTGGGAGATGAGCTTTCAAAATATAACAATACAAAATACATTAGAGTTTTCGATTTGTAGGCCCCTTGCGACTGGGGGCCTGGGGAAATTTACCCCAATTGCCCATCCCCCCTTTTTTTCACTACCTCCTTGTGGGTGTCCCTAGATGATGGTGAAGAGATATTGGTTAGTACTAAAGGGCGATCAAGTGGATAAAAATCATAATATAATATTTTCAGAAAATAGGGTTAGTTATGTAGACATTACTTACGAGAAACATTTTCCTCTTATAAAAAAAACTCCTCAGCCAGATTTTCCATAACTGCATCTCGAAAGTCAAAATTTGCACATTTTTACTTCATACTAAACTTGAAAACCAGTAAACATAATTAAATGGGAAAAATTACATCAAAACTACATGCTACAGTCTACGGTTTGAAGCATATAAATCACATTATAAAATATGTTTGTATTTTTAAAAAATTGCAAAAAGTTAAAAAAAAAATAGCAAATTTTAGACATTTTTTACACAAACATTTTTTGTAATGTTTTTTTTTCATACTTCAATCAGTAGCTCGGGACACGTTGTTATAATGTGAATTATTTCATATAAAAATGTTTATTGGTTTTCAAGTTTTGTATGAAGTAAAAATATGCAAATTCTGACTTTGAAATACCGACATGGGAAAACTGGATGAGCTATTTTTTTGTAAGAGGAAAATGTACTCCCAAGTAATGTCTATAAAACTAACACTATTTCATACAAACATATAAAATATCACTTTTTTCCTACTTGAACACTCTTTTAACATCTAAGTCTTTAGCACTGGTGAGGGGTAAAATGATGTGAGTATGCAGCAGTGCCGGGAGGAAGGGACATGGGAAACGGGAGATCCCAGAGAAAACCCGCCGACAAGCGGCATCGTCCGGCACGATTCCCACTGAAACTTTATGCCGGTAAGTACAGTGGCCAAACTAATCATGTGCAGTTCAATAATTTTCTGTTTTCCATGCATCAACCAGCGCTCGAAGGATTCAGGCTCTCCACAAACACAAACCTTACGGAACACCTAAGAGCTGCTCGGGCCATCCACCCTAGAACCCTTCAAGAAGATTTTGTGCGAACAATCAGGTACTAGCCATTATTAGCACGACACGAGCAGTGTGATGAACGTAGGCCGAGGTTTAACGACTTGGTTTACGCGCCACGCCACTATAGTGACGGGTAACGACGGCGCCTAGGGCCGACAACAGGCGAAGCCCTACGACGAGGACCTGTTAACTTGCGGCGCGCCCTTATCGATCCGTCTGGACGGTTACTTCACATTCCACGCTCTGTCGGCCTCGGGTCGGCGAGTTTCTCTCCCAACCAACCCTAATTTTCAGTTACGACGGGGGCGCTGTTTCCTCGAAGGTATTTGACGTAACTACGAATTCCGTAAAAGAAGGACTCAGCGTACGCATTTTATAAAGGAAAGTTGACGCTAAGAGACCCGAAAATTTTGAGGTCTGCGTCTCTTTCCCAATTGCCCTTTGACAAACCTGACACCTTCTGGGGGGGGGGGGGGCGCTAAGACAATAATGCGCTGCTATTGCTTGAGCACACAGATATTCTTGGAAGCTAGCATATAGGTAGAGACATGCAAAATTCGCGTTATCATTTGGTAGCAGACTAAACTTCACTTCCCTATACATAACAGAGCATAATCTGCGATTCAATTGGCCACGAACTTGTATGTGTTGTCATTTACATGTGTTACGACTTTACAGAGATTGGCCTCTCTACCGTGTAAGCATTCTCCGCGGCAAGTCACGACAATACCAGCCAGCTGGAGACGTCGAACGAACCTATAGTCACTTGGAGTCTAGTCAGCTGTCAGAAAATAACGCGAATTTTGCATGTCTCTACATATAGGTCAATGAAACTTCGAAGTTTACCGTTCTTTACGCGATCACTTCTTAAAGCGGGGAGGGGGGATTTAACGCATAGATCTAACTCATTACTAGAGATGATGGAATATCGCGAAAATGTTTTGTGCCAACATAGCCTTGAAAACACTGACACAACGTAGCTGTCTATAGACCAATAACGTGCATCAAATATTAAAATAGCGGTATTCTTATTGGCTTAGTAAAATAGGGCAGTAGCTTCGGGTACAAGGAAAAACCAGTAATCTTTTGATAAGCTGAACGTACGTTGAAGCCTAGCAAATAGTCAAGTTTTCCCGCGATAAACCATCATCTCTACTCATTACTAGAGACAGGAAAAATTCGCGGGTTCACTGGCATGTAGGCTAAACTCCAAGAATATCTGTGAACAAGAGTAGACAACAGCAGCTCACTGGCTGCTCGCTGACACGGTGAAATGGAACCCGCATTTAGTTACATTGTTATTATTGGCTCTGCGACTTCAAGGAGATGTCAAATAAGTCAACGGCCAATTACGAAAGTAGCGCGAACTTACAGTTGCTGGAATCCTACATTGTGCCTGAAAGAAAACGCGAATGTTTCAGGTCCTTACTCATTGCTTGTAACTTTTACAGTAAATAGTTGTATGGTACAACGTTTTTTTTTTTTTTTGTAATTAGGATTCTCAGTTTTTTTTTCCTTTTTTTTTTTTTTTTAACACGGAGAGACAAATTTCATACACTGCGCAGACAACAGCTGCAGCGTTTTGAGCGTTTTACCATCCACGAGACAGGCAAATTCGACGGGAACTATTAAAACGTCGGTAACTCAGCGCGTTAACGGTTTTATGAGACACGCCTGAGAGCCATAAAAAAAAAACAGCTAAATATTAATGGTCTCAATCTTATCCCATGTTATATCTTCTGTGATTAAATGATGAAACTGGTTATTCAGAGCAGCAGCCATTGGGCACAGTCAGGATCAAAAATACATAGAACAGCAGAATCTATTATATATGTCTCTGAAATCGCGAAATTCTTCGGTTCCTAAACACAGTTAGAACAAATATTAAATAGTAATACAGACGTGAAATGACGCGGCGGCTCATTTGATACGGGCGAACTCGGCCGCTTATTGGCTGCCCGAGGTTGTTGAGATCGACCCCGTGTCTGTTTGGCTCTTGCATGTTAATACAGGTTTCCTATTGTCCTGGCTGCCGGTTAGCAGGGCAACCGCCTTGCGCTGATTGGCGGTAGGTGTTTCCGCCATGTTCCTGGTCAGCGAAGCCATTTTGCTGGCGTGTGTGAATGAGTTCGCCATTCTACTGGTTATTTCACTTCTGTGTTCCCAAATATTCTGTGGCTAGAGGCAGGAAAAATTCGCAGGTTCACTGATGTGTAGTCTACTTCTTCAAAAATATGAATGTACTCAAGATGACAGCAGCTGATCATTGGCTGCTCGCTAACACGATACCATGTGATTCGTCCTAAATTTAGATGCTTCTTCATTATTGGCTCTGGACCATCCACGTGCCAATAGCGAACACGACACTTACTTACAGTTGTTTGCATCCTAGCCTGTACCGACAGCAAAAAGCGAAGTTACCATATCCCTAAACATACCTCGTGTAAAAATGTTTCCGCAGAAAACGGGCGCCACTAGCTACAACTTCAGGGCGCCACGTACACGCGCTTAAAACGCGTTGTAGCGTGTTCGTAAATACGTTTTTTTACGAAAATATTCCACATGTGCTCATTGTGTCAATCTACAGAAATAAAATACACTTCAAACGACGACTTAAAAAGGCAGTTTCAAAACATCACGACAATTAGAAAAATCACTTCGGAGCCCCTCAAAATAGCGAGAAACAACTTTTTCCAACCTGTTATATCTGAAAAACTACTCAAGAGATCCGTGTGAAACTACTCTAGAAACATGCAATGAACTTTGCTTAAAACTTTCCACCAATAAAAAGATGGGGTCACCACTGAAAGTGTCAGACAGGGGAGTGATCTACGATACCACTGCACGCCGTTTCATTGTCTTGCGGTAGAGGCGAGATTGCATCAAATGAGCCGGTAAACATCGCCCTTGGCGTCATGCCTCACTCACACAAACATACGGCCACCAGGAAAGTGCTTTAGGGTACAGTCTACAGCAAATTGCATCACCATGTTTTTGTTTCATATTTGTACCATATTTTTTTCTTATTTTGGACACAAATTGTGACTTAATTTTGCTCTTATGAAATATCTTTATCTGTCATAGTTCTTGCGTAATGACTTGTTACAATCAAAATTTGCATGTTTGCGTTTTAAGGACGACACTAAAACCAATTGGAATATAAAACTGAAACAAATTCTCAGTGAATAATTATGTAGTAGGCTACAAGTTCACCTATATCAAACCATAGAATAAAATATTTTTGTATTTAAATAAAAATGCCAAAATCTAAAAAAAAAAATTCAATAATTTTATAAACATGCAAAAATATTTTATTTTGCAGTTTAACACACGTGAACTTGTAGCCTACAACATCGATATTCACTGTGAATTATTTCCAGTTTTATATGCAAGTTGGTTTTACTGTCGTCCTGAAAACGGAAACATGCAAATTTTGACTTTAACAAGCAATTACGCAAAAACTATGAGAGATAAAACAATTATAAGAGCAAAATTTAATCACATTTTGTGTCTTAACAGAGAAAAAAATATCTGGTACAGTTATAAAAATAAAAAGACGGTGATGAAAATTGCTGTAGACCGTGCGTTCTCGGCGGCAGACAACGAAGTTATATATGTAGGAACCCTGCTTTTTCGCGAAAATAATTTTGTTCCAGTTTGTTTCCGTGCGTTACGTGCACATCTGCAGTTCTGATTCGTGGTCAGCGATTAGATATTTAAGCTGTCACGAGCCTTGAGATTCTACCGGCAAACCACAGACGTGTGGTGTTGCAGGAACGTTATTGTAATTGGCTCAGTCAAATTACATACGGCTCTTCACACAGACACGCTGCTAATAACCACGAAGCAGAACTTCAGATGTGCCCGTAAGACACTGAAACAAAATTCTTTTCACAAAAAAAAAAAAAAAAAAAAAAAACAGGGTCCCATATATCTGCGACTACGTCCCATTCATAAGGATCGTTGTGGTTCAACAGTGTTGGACGTGGTTAGTATGTGTCCAAGCAAAACCACGTACCTGCCCACATACACAGTGGAACCTTGTTAATACAAAACCTGCTAATAAAAGTTTTATCATTAATACAAAGTGGGTTCCTTTCTCTATGGAAAGATATGTGAACGTAAATAAAATCTTAAATGCTCAATAAAAATTTCTTGTATACATAAAACAACGTAATCTCACATTTACAAGTTAAATTAAAGTCATGTTGGTATTAAGAATGTTTGTACTTTGGAGGCAACATCATGACAAAATAATTACAAAAGTTTTTTGAGTTTTTGCAAACACATTTTTATACAAAACTCATTATTACAAACTGCAGTTTTGGTCCCTTCAGGTCAGTGGCGGATCCAGCTCCAGGTTTTTTGGAGGGGTCCAAGGGCCCTCTCCAGGAAAAAAAATAGTTTTTAAGGTGCAAAATGGCGCAATTTAAGGCATTTCCCAAACAAAAGTGGAATGTACCACTTTAAAAGAGTGTTGTAATATTTTACAGATAAACTACGTCAAAGGGTAAAGCCCCTCCCCCCCCCCTTGAGCACGACACTGCTTCAGATTTATATTAAAGAGGTTACACTGTAAAACAAAGGCAGGCCTTCCCAGCCATCATACCAAGACGATCACGGTTCGACTCCCGGCGAGGCCAGACACCGTTACTTCGAATGTAGTTTACATGGGGGACGTTTATGTTCGGTGGGAGGTTGTTCTCGGGGTTTTAAAGTTTCCCCCTTCGCATTCCGTCGCGTCTCCATTATTCAGGGTTCGAAAGACACATATGGGCGCTAAGTTTAGAAGTCTGTCAAATATCAGGAGTGGGATGCCATGAACTCGGCTACCCTCCCCCTACCTACGAACGTTATCTAATCCGCGTCCCACGACTGCGCGTCGCACTCAAACACGCATGCAGTTGACACGCGGGGAGCGTGCGACGAAGTTGTTGACAGGGATTGATTGGATAGTCACGGCCTCTATTGAGGCCATGGCCAACTCCCGAAGTAAACTAGCTAATTTAGCTGTTACCAGGGGTTGATGGAGAGGAGTCAAGCGACCAGACAGCATCGTATAATAAAACCACACACTCCGGCAACCACTGTTTTATACTTACCCTGACTACTGTGGACATTATTATATTATCGCCCAAAACAAAAATGATATCTTATTATAGTAATGTCACCTGCTTTTTGGTTGTCGCCTACCATACGCTTCAAATGTGTTGTGATGCGCCCAATTTTGTCAATGTACGAATAGAAAAAAACACAATGCACTTCGGGCAAGGTCAGAATGTTACCGATGAGACACCGTGTTTCTAAGACCTCCAACATAGCTAAAAAGGACCTTTTTCCAACATACGTACTTCAAAATATACTAACTGGATGTATGCGAAACTGAGATAGAAACGTAAACTGAACTTTGCTACTGACTTTCCAAAAATAAAATTACTTGGTTAGCGCTTGAAGTACCATAGTAAAAATGACTCGGAGGGAATCGGGCTTGGCTAGCGGCGATGTGACATTTGATGCGCGTTTCACGGCCACCCTGAGGCCCAGTGGTATCACAGTGCCAGCGAATGTCAATGACAATCTGTTTCTGCCTAAGTACACGTACATTCTTCAAAGCTAGCCTACAGGTCGAGACAGGAAAAATTCGTGGGTTCACTTACCTGTAGACTAGCCTTCAAGAATATCTGTGTACTGAAGCAAATAACAGCTGCTCATTGGCTGCTCGTCGTATGTCTGCATTTCAATGCTTCTTTGTTATAGGCAGAGGCGCTATTATTTCGCGTATTGATTGTAGGTCAGATTGAACGTCAACAACGTATACTTCACTGTCATCACTGTGATCGGACAACAGTTGCCTTGATACACATTTGACGACTGCAAACCAGTAATAAATAAGAAAATAACTCGTGGTGAAATCACGTGGTAGGCCTACCTGCATGCACGGTTAGAAGCCAATGAATATTCGACGATGCCCAGTACGTGTATAGGACTGAAAAGTCTAGGCTGCTACCAAATGAATACGCGAAATAATCGTGCCTCTAGTTATAGGATAGGTGCCCATTAAGAGGTGTCAAAATAGACAAGGGCCAATTGCAAAAGTTACACGATCTTACAATTGCTTGAAGTCTAGCGTAAGTCTAAAAGAAAACGTGAATTTTTCATGTCTCTACCTACAGGTCTATGAACTAGCCAATTTTCTTGGTCTCTAATAATAGTTATTCTTTAATTGTTTCCGTTTTCTACCCATAATATTCGTCCAGTTTCCGAGGCTATAGTATAAAGTTTATCAGTAGAGATTATGGTTAGAGGTACATGAATTTCGCGGAAATATTCTAGGACAGGTTGAACGCCAATGCCATACACTTCATTGTAACTTCTGTTAATGGACGACGGTTGTCTCGGCACACATATTTGACTAAAGCAAGCCAGTAGTAAATAAGTAAATAATTCACAGCGTTATCACGTACTACCCGCTTGCACGACTGGAAGCCAATGGATACTCGATTCTGGCCACAGCATGTATAGGACTTAGAAATACAGACTGGCCACAGCATGTATAGGACTTAGAAATACAGACAGTCACCAGATCAATACGCGAAATTCAAGCACCTCTAATGGTGGTATATATCGCGAAAATTTCTTGTACCAACATACCCTTGAAAACACTGTAGATTCTTGCAACGTGCATGATTGAGTACTCCGTAGTTGTCTGCAGACCAATAACAGGCACCAAATACTACAATAGCGGGATTCTTATTGGTTCAGTCAAATAGGGTGGTAACAGATCCACGTACCGGCAAAAGCCAATGAGCTTTTGATAAGCTGAACGTACATTGAAACCCAGCAAAGAATCCAGTTTTCCCGCGATAAAACATCTCTATTTATCAGTAGGCCTAAACTAAGATTTCCTTGGCCGCGTTAAAAGTGCTGCGCAAGGTAAATTTTGTGGTAGGGCCGTGACCTTACTGCTTCCAAAAGTGCAGGTATTTTTTCATTTGGGGTTTGCTCCCTTAGGCTTCTCCGTTCTTTCCACCGTCGAAAAGTAATTCTTCAGAGAACGAAATGAAAAAACAACACTACACTATCACTTTATTATGCTAATATTTCACTCTGTGTTAAAATATGGAATTTTACTTACGGCACCTCTTCAGACCGATAAAAAAAAAGGTTTTTACACGTTGCAACAAAAAAATAGAATCATATTTGGTATAACTACTCTCAGCTCGTGTTAAAATCACTTCCAGAAGTTGGAAATACTAACACCACCGTCCCTTTAAAATAGCCTACATTATACAACCATATTTGCAATAATAAACATAAAATTTTCTACTAACAGCGACATACATGATCATAACACTAGAGGAAGCTCAAAACTACATTACCTCTTACATAAACACTCATTTATTGGTGACAGCCCCTATCATTCTACAATCAAGCTAATTAACCATTTACCTCAGAAGTATTGACCAAGTAAACAATTTGAGCTTATTTAAAAGTCCCTTAAGAAATTCCTTACATTCAAAACATCCTATAGTACACAAGAATTTTAGCTTGAAAATCACGAATAACTATACACTGTTTAATTTTTATATTTAAATTGTTAACGCAATATCATATTACTAACGTTGATGATAAGACTAGCTATATTTCCTTTACGTTGTACTGACATTGCTACAGTATGTATTAGTATTATTTCTACGGTATATAATGACTGTACTATTTCTTACATGTTGACTTACATTTAAACGTACAACACATATGTTCTTGACAAATTCTCTCAGGAGAATGAGAAAACGGTGCTAATAAATAAAATTGTGGGATTTCAACAAAACTAGAGATCTCATGTGAAACAAATGAGTGATGAAAGACTGCCTACATCAATTTCAGGCATCAACTAAAATGCTTCAGTAATATAGGCAGACCAAGTAAACGATGGCAAGACCAACAATAATTAATACGTCGGAAGTTCGCGACAGGTCGAATGACCTACAGCGTGAAGTAGTAGGTAGTACGCCGAATTGCAAATTTCACTGCTTTGTGTAACGAAATCACCTACAGAAAAATGATAATCCAAAAGAAATAAAGAAGCAACGAAGTAGTTAACGAAATCTCTAATATTAATGAAGAGACGATTTTTACATTTGAAACTAACATAGCATACCACAGGTGAACAAAAAGTCGTGTTAATCACAAACAAATATGTACCACTACCATGAAAAAAGTTGTACGTTAAATAAAATTATGTCATTTGTAGTTTTAAAAAATTTCGAATGTTGTTTTTAAACGATTAGGCATAGTTTAACAAGTAGCTCTATGAAACCGTAAAATGTCAATAAAATCTTGAAATAAGCAGTCTTACGTTATCCCAGAAGAAATGAAGGTAGGCTACACCTGTTATTTTTTCTTTCACTCAGCCATACAGACCTGTAGGCGAAGTTCAAGGGCAGGATAAATATTTTGTCAGAACACACGCGGGAATAATTACACAATAGTTGTTTTGCCATTGGTTATCGTTATCAGTGAATGAAGTCTGTCTGGTAATGGAGACCAGACAGAAGGCTACCGAACATGATGCCAGTCAAAGACTCATTCTTACACGGCTGCAACATCAGGAGTCAGGTTTACCAGTGGGTTATTTAAAATGTCCTCCAAGTTTAAGAGTGCGCGGTAGATAAATAAACGCTGAAAACATCAATTGATTCCTACGCTTTTCTCGAAGCCAATATGGATAAAAAATACTCAATGACAATCCTAGATAATGGTATTGCCAACTTTATGAGTAAATATCAATCCAGAATTATTTATTCGTTACGCGTGATCTCTTGTGCCGCAGTTAAATGCATGAGGTTCCGGCGAGGGTTCCGGCGTCAGAGATTGTGCCTCAGAAGTTTGTTACACTGGAAACAATTTTGTTTAGATCGTTGGCTAAAACTATTGTCTAGGATTGCTATTGTTTAATCTTCGCAAATTGGCATCAAGAAACATACAGTCGTAGATTAATGCTTTTAGCGTTGAATTATGTACCACGCCCTCTTAAGGAGGAGACTAGATTCTAAATTGTATTTATCGTATTTCTGCAATAACCTCGGTTTTAAAATATTTTTGGTAAATGTGGCAATTTTGAGGCATAGAAAATATTTGTGACGAATTTTGGAGATCATAATAATGTTATGTTCATTTTATATTGGATTTGTAATCATTCTTTAAAGGTAACCTATAATTCACGTGCAGGAATTATGCATGACAAATTAATGAAAGGTTTCATTACTATTTATGTCAAGCAGTGTATAAAGAATATAGCGTATGTCTTGGCAAACAAAAAATTTTGATAATACAACTTGAATAAATGTTACGACTCGAAAACAAAAATACAAGAAAATTATCTACACTCCCCCATTAAGGAAACGGGAGATTAATTATATTATTTTATAAAATGTTGTTTAATTTACGAATGTTCTGGCCACCGATTCTCAGGTCTAAGGTGACATAATTAAATTGTGTAACTAAATTGTAACGCTTTAGGGACATTAAGCAAAGTATTTACCTAACACAATCACATCACATATATGCCATTCTTGATTGACGCTGTATAGTGAACGTTCCTCAGGTCATAAATCTCATTACAATCACATACAACTGTGTCCTTGTCACCTTTAGTGACAGAGTGAGGTGGCGCAACGGTAACACGTTTTACTCACATTCGGGAAGGCCCGGGTTAGATTCTCGGCTCCGACCATCCTGATTTCGGTTTCCATAGTTTCCCGAAATCGCTCCAGCAAATGCTGGGATGGTTCCTTATGGTAATGTTATTTAATTTATTTCAAACAATTGCAAATAACTCGAATATTATTGTAACCAAATGCTTTTAAAAAATTGAGACTGTGTACAGTAATACGATACACAAATTGCCAGAGCGTTTTTTTTTTTTTTTTTTAAATAATGTAAAATTTGTTAGTAAAAAATTATTCTGCTTCATGTTGGCTTATGTTGACAAAAAAAAAGTGTGATATTTCCGTGTCAAAAATCTAAAAATCCATTTGGTGTATTGCTACAGAAAAATTCAGATACAAACGATATATGACATATACGTGTTAAAACTGTAAGAATGAATTTTTATATATGTATTAATTTTCGTAAAAAAATATTTTCGGAAACCACTGCAAAACTAAAGAGCGAGGCCTTAACAAAGACTCCTGTCATTGTACCAAGCTGTGTGTACCGTCTTTAATGACCTCGCTGTCGACTTCCGTTACGTCACCTTTAGCGAGAGGTAGAATAGGCAGTCGTTCCGTTATATTTTCATGCTCTGACTTGTATTCGCCCACACACAAAAGAATGGTTTTTTACGCTAAATGCAGCAAGACCTAATTTTAAATGTTAAAAAAAAAAAAAAAAACTGCAGTACATTTCTAGCCGGAGATACCTCAAACAATTGGCGACACCGCTGCAGACAACGCCGCTGTTTCTCTCCCAGCTGACTCGCCTTCAGTGAGACCCAAGTTCAACACACGGCTCCGCCATCATGATTTCGTCACTCAATGGTTTCCCGAAATCGCTCCCGCGAGAGCTGCGATGGTCACGCCCGGTGATCAGTAATATTTAAAATAAGTTTTTAAAGCAACATAAGTTTTATATAAGAATCCCTACATAGGCTATATGTCACGAATATATAATAATGTGTACGTAATTTTCGGTAGCAATACACTTAATAATTTTCCAGATATTTTGCACGCAAAGTATCCCCAATCTCTCTCTCTCTATATATATATATATCGAAATGAACACTGACTGACTGATCAAACTCCAGCCCATACCACTGAACCTAGAATCGTGAAATTTTTTGTGTGGGTTCCCCTCAGGTCGTAGGCGAGCACTAAGAGGGGATTTTTCGAAATTCGACTTCTGAGGGGGTGAAAAGGGGTGAAATGTGTCTCCGAAGAAACGTCTATAGAGCTCGGCCTGTCATCGTGATTTTTGCTTTAATACGATACTCATAAAATGCATATTGGCCAAATTAAGAATTTTTCGAAATTCAACATTTAAGGGGGTGAAAAAAGACTTCAATCGTGTTTCCGATAAGCTATCGATATCTATCGAATCCTTCGGGATAAAGACTTGGTTACCACTTCAAAATGTAGCTTACGTAAATACTCAAAAAGTAGTTTGAAATTCGACCCCCAAGCAGTAATAAATTGGCAAAATGTGTTTTTTTTTTATGAATCGTCCATATCTTTGAAACACAATTGGCTATCGTGCTATCGTCGTGATTTTTACTTTAATTTGTTACGTATTCAAATGTCTACGACAGGACTCAAAGGAGTTTCGAAAATCTTTAATTAAGGAAGTGAAAATACGAGAAATGCGTTTTCGACTATCTCTCCATATCTAACGAACCAATCGCGATACCGAAGTGCTTTTGCTTTAAATTGATCCTTTTGTAAATGTCCCCAGTGCCATTAAAATATATTTGCCGTATTCGACCCTAAAAGAGGTTAAAAAAGTGGTAAAATGCGTTTACGATTCACAATCGATATATATCGATCCCATAGATTTATATATAGCGACGTGATGTTTGTTTAGGATTGATGCTTACTCAAATACCTAAAAAGTAATTTCAGGAATTTTCGAGAATTGCCACCTAACGAGGTGAAAAGGGGTGAAACATGGTGCAAAGTGTTTTCAATTAATCGTCTACATATCTTGAACCCAGCGTGCTATTGTCGTGTTTTTCACGTTCAAGATACACCAGTAAAGTAGTTTATAACGTAATTTAAGGGTTTTTCGAAATTCACTCTTAGGTGGTGAAAATACCTTGAATGTGTTTTACATAAATCCTCGATATACGAACCCGTCGAGATACACAGTTAATTTTTGCTTCAGGATGATGATTTCAGAAATGATCGCAAAACGGTTTTAAGATTTTTCGAAATTCGAACTCTCAGTACTGTGCAGTGGTCATATGTATTTTTTTTCTAATGAATAATCTCTCCCTTTATTTGACTGCACGGGCTAGCGCCGTGATTTGCACTTCGATTGGATACTTATACAAATGTCTAAGATGTGGATTTAAAATATTTTGAAATTCGACACCCGAAAGGATGAAAAAGCGCAAAATTTGTTTTCCATCAACCCATGATATTTAACCAGTAGCGATATTGAGGTGTTGTTCGCGTCAGAGTGATGCGTATGTAAGTATTTAAAACATTATATGTAAGTTTTTTGTGCTTAATACGATAACGTGATCATTAAGATTAAAACTAAGATGGTCAACATTCAAGGCAGACGATCCGAAAAGCAGGAACGAGCAGCGAGAAATAACCTAAACAGGAGTTTCACTCTACAGTAACCTATCGAGACAAATGGTGTTGTAATACCTCGATGAGCCCAGGACACACATATTTTATTTTTTTTTATTAAATTTTATTTTCATGAATTATTTCGACGTTACGTGACGCAGTTGTTTGTTACTCAGGTCTAAATTCCGGGAGGTTCTGGGCTCGAACTCCGTTATAAGCTGCGTGCGAACGTTCAATTCTGACACACAAAAACTACAAGGCAGATCGAATTAGTGCAATTTACATGTAGTCATTAAAAGGTGTAAAATTGCAGATCGCTCTCCACTTAGGTTCCTCTACAATATCAGCTGACATATCGTCGGTATACTGCCATAAGTGATTAAGTCATTAATGTTATTTTGTTTAAAAATACTATTAAATTGTAGATATTAACAAAAATGAAAGTTTCTATACTGTGACTCAACAGTACGAAATGACGAACCAACTTAAAACTTGGGTAATTGTCCGTGAACAACATAATAGCATTTTTATCATTTTATCTCATTTTGACTGTGGGGCATTTCCAGCCAAATCGAAACCAAAACATGTAAATTTTAATATTAAATTAATAATACATGTTATACATAAAATGAAACTTTAAGATTTATACTTTATTATACAATATAAAGAATTTTTGTGTTTTGTGTTAGTAATATTAATTTTTAGCTGTGAATGAATTCATGTCATGTTTGTCAAAACATTGGGGGAAAAAATTCAAGTTAAAATTATTTTCTTTTCGTTGAAAAAACATGTTTTGAGTCAAAGAATTAGATTGATTCACTGAGAATAAAGTTCTTAGAAACAATATACATGCCCATTTCTCAACTTGCTTTATTATTAGAACAGTCAATTAAAAAAAAGCATATACAGTATGTTAAATGTTACGTCCGTAACATATTCCATAAAATAATTTGCATAGCACACGTACTTTGCATTACACTATAATGGTGGCTGAATTGCTCTTTTGGTTCATGATGGGCTACATCCTGATATACTTAGTTGTTCTTT
>PNEQ01089299.1:0-24036 GCA_003012365.1 Medauroidea extradentata | reverse complement strand
TTGGTTTTCAAGATCCCTTTGAATTATTCAAGCACCAAAGGCGTATTAATTTTCTCATTATGAAAATAAAATTTTCGTAGAAATGTTGTTCTTGCATCATAATGTGTTAAATCTTTTTCCTCACTTTTAACAACCCCCCCCCCCCTGAAATTTTAATGACGCAGTCTGCGTCGTCACCCCCCCTTGTGGGCACCCCTGGGTTAGAAAGATCAATGTTATTAGTTTAGCACAGGGAAAATTTCTGCCACTTGAGCGCTGGTATCGCTTGTGCACCAAACTGACCAATCACAGGGTGTTCCTGAATTTTAAGTTACAATAACTTGATAATTTAAAATACGAAGTCGGTTTCTTTTCACTTTAAAATTACATTGAATGACTAATATAATTTCCAAGTTTATTTAAATTTAATTTTACTACGATTTCGTGTTTATCTGGTCTCTTAGCGATTGAAGCGAAATTAGTGGCAGAAAATTTCCCTGTGCCAAGCTCTCCCATAAGTAAACGTATTTTCTTTCTAACCTGTAGTAGAATTAACCTTACTCTAACTTAGTGTTTAGCTTAGTGTAAGTCAATGAAATGGAGTGCAGCCTTCTCGCCGATGACTCGTCTCTATGAAACATTCATTTGTGCCTCTATATCACTTTATGGCGTAATATTTTACATGCACGTATATTGTACTCGCCTGTGTTTTTTTAATATTGTGAACAAACATTCTCATGCAAAAAAAAACTGCAAAACATCCATGTTTGCAGTTTTCTGCCGTGAGAAAATAAATTTCCAGGTAAAAGAATAACATCAAAACGGTATACATGATTGTAATGTACTTTGAATGCTACTTAAGCAGACAGCACTCAGCTAGGCCTACGTTGAATAGTTTTCGTATCAATTTGTACCGGCCGAAGTTCTGCGTAACGCTCGGCGGCCTAGCCTAGTTACGTTAATTTATTTTAGTCAAGTTGTACCTCGAGTAAACGACTTACACAAAACAAAAGGCACTTACAATTAAGGTAAATAAATTAGTTTCGGCTACCTATTACAATTTTTTCCCTGTTTCTGTTAATAACTGTTATTTAGGCATTTAATGCTTATTGTTGAAAAGTAGCTATAAAACCTGTGTACATTGTGTTGTTCATCAAAACCTTAGGTGATGTTTTTTCTTAAAAAAAAATAAATATGTATATATAATTTCAAAAATTAATTTTACATAGAATTTTATGTTTGTCAGTATAGAAGTATTCCTTGGTGTATGGTTTTTATTTGGTTCTACGTTAAAAACTGTTGGCACTTTGAACATCGTACATTCAATTTATAGTACTTTATCACACCAAGTAGGGTAAATTGGTTCAATGGTTCCAGAGGTTTAAAATATAGGAAAATATATCCGGGGACCGACCCCACTGACAATCGAACCCGGATCGCCTTGGTGGGAGGCGAATGGTCTGACCATTTGGCCACCGCGGCCCCAATTATTTAGTAGAACGACCGAATCATGTGCTGTCAAATCAGGCGGTCAAAGACTTTGAAAAAACAACTAAAAAAACAGTTGTACAAATAATTCTTGACTGGTTTGCATGTTACGACAGTGAAGTTTTGGCCGTTTGTAAGTATTTGTGATTACATACAAAATGTTATACTCCAGAAGATTATTAAGACACATTGCCAAATATGTTTATTACATAAATATCGTCCTCTAAGAGAAAAGTTTTTTGAAACGTACTTTCAGTTGGATTTAAAACAAATACGAAAGGAGTTCGGACACCAATAGGAATGCTTCTAGTAAATTATTTTGTTTAATAAGTGAATAAGAATTTAATTTGTAACTAACATTTCACATTTTCTTAGATGAAAAAAAAATTCTGCGGCACATAGCTTGAAACAAACCTGTATATGTGGATAATGTACACCTCTATCAGTGAAAGCTACAACAAATACCTTTGTAGGATTCTACTTAGTGACTAAACAGTCAGTTGGATACAACTCGTAGCAATATATCCTTAGGCTATATTGCGTGTTGCTGATAGGGGCTAAAAACAGCTACAAGTATACATAACTAATTTCAAACCCGACTCTACTCTTTTGTACCAGGAATATAACGCCTTCCTTTGTGTGACTAAAAATAACTGTGTACGCGAAACAATAAATTGTTTGAAAGATCTAAACAAAGTGTCAAGTTAGATAAGTTTCTGTAAACAGTTTTGGTTTTAGCTTAATTTTAAACGTAAAACTGGGGATTTTTATACAAATGCTGGTAAGTGGAGCACTTCAAAGAACTCGAAAAAAAAAAATATATTTTTTTTTCTCGGCAGCCTAATTCGTGGATTAAATTGTACCAGTGAAAATCACATTTTGTGAATATAAGAACGGAGCACACATTTTTTTAATTGTGATATCTTGTTTTTCAAGTTCATTTGTTTTCATTAACGTTACGCGTATACAGGTTGTTTAAGAACACTTACCAAACTTGGATAAATTATCTAGAACCACAGTGATCCCATTTGCTCCGGGTGATGTCCATATGAAACTTAAAATTATGTTTCGAATTATAATTTTGGGATGTTTGTCTACTTGATTTTACGGAATAACGAATTTCAAAATTCAAAATTGGTTGTAAAGATAAACAGTGCAACAGAAGGAATTTCTGTGATAATTAGCGAGTGTGATCGGCACGATTCCCACACGCGAAAATTCAGAGATCGACCCCGTCAGGAATCGAACCCGGATCACCTTGGTTGGAGGCAAATGGTCGGACCATTCGGCCACCGCGACCCCTTTGTGGTATTTAGTCCGTGTAGAGAATGTGCAGGGTAAGTTGATCGATTGATTAAATCGAATAATTTACATGTTTTGCCATGTAGTGGCCCGTCTACTATTCGCTGTTTATTTAGCGATCGGTAAACACCAGGAAAAAATTTGCGTGTTTTCTGAAGACAATCTGGATATAAAATTACCCGTGGTGTCACTTTTGGTACTTGACCTTGTAATTACCACACTTCCGTTAAAGTCTCGTCTACGGCGAGGTCATTAGAGATGGTGAGAAACAGCTTGGTACAATGACAGGAGCTGGGAGAGGAGTCGGCCATAGCCTTTGTTAAGGAACCATCCTAGCATTCGCTTGCAGCGATTTCGGGAAACTGTGGAAAACATAAATCAGGATATCCGGAGCCGGGGATCGAGCACGGGTCATCCCGAATGCGATTCCAACGCGTTATCGTTGCGCCACCTCGCTCCATACTTCCGTTAAAATAGGGACAACGGTGTAGTATGCATGTTGGTACTTTCCACAACACTGTATTCTGTAGAAGTAACAATGTGTTCTGTGAAAGATAGATGCTCTTTGCTCCTTCTACTCTACAGAACAAAGTGTCGAAGGAACCATCCAGATAGTACTAACAACCAAACAGCACTGTTGTCCATACTTTAACAAAACTAGCCTACAACAATAATTTTCTTTCACTGATACCTCATGTAGGGCTCCAAACTTGCAGTCCCAGTCTTTGTATGCCACTGGGTCATCAAGCTAAACGCAACGGGTTCTTTATGCTGTTATTGTGAACATTATTTTTTTGTTTTTAATCCAAACCTCAGCATATATCGTTCAACCGTTACGTAGATGTGTTGAAAATTGTTTATACTATGAAACCTGTTTTTTTGATTCTAAAAATAATTTTATTTTAGCTAATTATTAACTTGGATAATTTTCTGATGATATAGCTGTTTTCAAAAATTAGGCTGTCGGTTTGTTGAACGTACAGATACGTATTGAGTTTAGCATACAGGTCAGTGAACCGATGGATTTTTTCCGTCATAGGCGTCGTGGGACTCGATATTTGTGGGTACACTCAAACATTCAAAAGTCTGAGGAGAGGTTCACATTTTCTGAATTCTGTATTTAAAACTGTAAATAGCTTACTCGCTTTTCTTCCGCAGTACATAGGTAAGTGTGTCTATCCACACAAAAATATAATCTAATGTCTTCATCAAAGAATTGCATAATGCATTTTTTTCTTTTTTGTACGTAAAATTATTTTTAATTCAGAAGTTGGAGGGTGGTGTCACGTGCTCGCCCTCAACCTGTGCGCTGTGCCCCCTTCCCCAGCACCGAGACTACTTGTATGTTCGACGTGAAAGGTTGACACCGGTGTAGTGGGAGCTTGGCGGCTGTAAATCCGCGGCAATGCGCCTTATCTCAATGAGAGGCGGGGTTTGTAGCGAAGCTGACTCACGGAGGTCAGGCGCGTGACTCGGCGACACGCACCACGTCGTCAGTGTCAGCGGTGTGTTGGCGGCGGAGAAGAGGTCGCTCTCAGACCCGGTGCTTGTGTGTTGCAGCCGCCTTCCAGCACGTGCGCGAGAACATCGAGGTGCTGAACGGGCGAGCGGGCGCCGACGACACCGACCTCATCTTCCTCAAGGGTCTCATGGACAGCCCCATCATGCGGTCCCTCGTCAAGGTAGGCTGCCTCGGGGCTGCTCCCCTACTCCACGCTTGGTCGATCTAGGACGTGCTCGGGAGACAGGTATCGTGCTAGCGTTTGCGAGCACTTCTTTTACTTACAGCTTTAAGAGAGGATGGCACATACTTCAACGCTAAAAACATCTGTTTAAAATTGTAGGTTTCTCGAAGTCAATTGCAAAAATCAAAACACAGCAACCTTAGACGATACGTTTTATCAACTTGACGTATTTCTAAACAGCAATCTTTGACGCCGAAATTTCGTACATTTAATTGTGGCGTACCATAAAACGCTGTAACATGTGCAGCATTCTGGGTAAATGTTTGCTCATAATGATGGCAAATATCATTATATAGGGTTGTTGTTTTGTAGTTTGTTCATATTGACTTTCAAAAACGTGTAGGTTGAAAATGATACTTTTAGCGTTTATTTATATACTATGTTCTCTTGTTTAGTTAGCCCGGCAAATATAAGTCATCGAGTCATTTACATAATATTTGAACGTTTATATTTTTCTCTAGTTAGTTCTAGTAACGTAGTTTATTGACGACATTTGGAGCAGTTATTCAGTTAATTTTAACATATCTTTACTGACGATTTGCTTGCTAAACGATGTACTGTACATTATTAATTCATTATTATTCACTTTAATATTCATGTTTTTTTTTGTGAGATAATGCGTGTAACACTTATGTCATCAAGTGCTGTGATCAATTGCTTAGTGACCTGGGTAACAGAGTTAAATTAACTCGTAGAGAAGAGTTTTGGATTGAAACCTTCTATATATCACAGGAAACTGTTATAGATACTAATATACATTTTTTTTTTCAGAACATTCGTGCACAGGACTCTTTTTAAGAACTGGTTATGGTTAACTTATTTGTATTCTGTAGTTGTAGTACGCTAGTTTCAGTTTGTAGTAAATGGCCTTATGTAAATTTAAGTTCTTGAGTCAAATCCATTGTTGTCTTTTTCCAACGCACTCCGTCATTACGTTAAACTCGTGAGAAAACCTTATGTCTTACGAAAGACTGCTATAAGTTAACCTTCCCGTTAGTGTTCAGTAATCGAATCTACCATACAAACAACAGAAACTTTGTGTTTACTTTCACCATCAGATTGCAGCACGAAAATTACGCAAATCCGCTACTTATGTTGAATTTAAATTTATTTTAAAGTATGGATTAAAAGCGAGAGACTATCGCAATTGTGAATTCATTAAATTTTTGATGTAACGTTTGTTTCAATTATTATGTGTATTTGTACATTAGCCTGTAGTAGAGCGCAGAAGGATTTAATTGATACCTAAAATCGAATAAATTGTAATTTCTTCAATATCATGAACCAATTTAATGAAACGATTCTATTATAACTAAGATGAAACTGTCCACCAAGTTAATTTATACTTGTCCTACGGCCTGTAGCTGAAATAAAAGTTATAGTACGAACTTAATTAATCTAAGATATATAAGAATTCTAACTATGACAGACTTGTTTACATGCTGTATTAGGTAATGAATAATGTTGTTTGAAAACGCATGACATATCTTAAAAACCAAGGTTTTACACTTGCGTACTAGTTTTTGGGGTTATTAGGTTTTATCGTAAGGGTAACATCTAGAATTTCTTATTTTAGCTGTAAGGCTATATATCACCACTTCACTTTGTCCTGACGACCAGTCGTCATATTTTCCGGAACATGTCCGGCTCTCCGCACCACCTTCTCTCCTACACCTGATCCCTTGGGTATAACAGGAAACTAACTTACAGAGCCGATTGCGCCGCAATCTTGGACATTGGCTAGTTCCGTGGACAATTTCTCGAACCACCACCAAGTAAGACTTGGGAAAACATGTCCCTCCGCCAGCAGTCCAACTGCTGACATCATATAGGAGTGGCATATCCAAGCAGGCGAACAGTTACGGTCCACCACTTTCCAGTCCTACTGAGGACGAAGTGAAGTGAAACTGGAACAGCGGTGTAATACAAGGGGGGTGAGGGGGGAGGAAGTTCCCCGAGAACACCCGCCGGCCAACGGCAACGTCCGCCACGATTCCTATATGAGGAAGTCGGGAGTAGCTCCTCCAGGAATTGAACTCTGTTCGCCGTAGGTGGGAGACTATTAGTATTACTAACCACTTTGTTGTTATTATTAGTATTATGTCTATGTCGACGTCTATGACTGAATGCAAGAGAGGCCAGCGAAATGCTTGTTCGGCCTGCACTGCCTGAAGGTCATTGTGTGCGTGTTTATTTCATCGGCTCTAAGACCATTGCAAACCTTGTTTGGTTTTTAACAGACGTCACATCGCGAATTAATGCCTCTCAGCCTATCACGAGTAGCAACAGCTCGTTCAATGTCCTATCGCGTCATCCTTGTTTTTCTTTTTCGACGCAGCCTGCTGCTTTGCGAGTGCGACTCGAGAAGTTATTGGCTGCCAGCACAAAAGATATGAGGCAGTTAAAGTATCTTCAGAGGCTTATTTACAGTTGTTAAAGAGTTCTAAATGTTCTTTTAATTAATTAGTGAATTATTTATTTGGAAATGTTAACAAAAATAGTTACAAGCTGAACATGTTTCGAACACTAGCTGCCTCTCATTTTACATTACATTTCTTAACATACAATTTTTTTTTCGAAGTAGCTTACAAAAACGCTTGTGGCAGTTCAGCGCCTCTTTCGATCGACATATTATTAATGGAGCATATCCCTATGAGACACAGGAATTGAATACAGACCTATTCACAGAAAAGAAACATGACTAATCAAACGTGCTTTACTTATGTCGGTTACACTATAAAACTTGAATCGGTGTGAAATGAACCACTTCGGTCAAATTCCAGTTGTTTCGGTCAAAAAATTTAGCAACTGAAGTTTGAGAAACCGTGCAGATTGTTTCAGTGTCTAAATTTTAGTCATGTTAAAAGTGAATCCCACTAATTCTCAGAGAAATTCACCTGCCTGTTAACTAATTTTTAGCCAGTTCTACTGGTTCATCAGTGAAAAAAAAAAAATATTGTTAGCTGGAATTTCAACGATTAAACTTTTTACTTATTGTAACCACTGGTTCGGCTTTGCAGTGCAAAAAAAAATCTTAGATGGAAGAAGGCAAGACTTGTAAGCCTAATGTAATACACGTGGACTGTTGCAACTTTCCAGACCCACGTTTTATATCGAGGGAGACATTTACATACCTCATTATCTGCGCTTATGGCTCAGCATTTATTATTTACAGTTAGACACGTGTGGGTGATGAATGCCTGCGCTTACCAAGATGCTTTAAATAGACCGTATCTGACAAAGGAGAATAATTCGCCTGTCTACTGGCAGTGCAAATAACGAGAACTCCAGAGCCATAATCTGTTACGGATTTTATCTATTATGTATTTACTCAAAGTCGTTTACAGTTCTCCAGTGGATGTTGCGAGGGTCTTCAATGAAGTTCTCTCTGTTGCAAATGAAACGCTGTGTTACACATAGTTCAGTCGCAGAATAACTATGTACTCACAGAAGCGACAAGATGTGATTTTTATCGTACTCGTTTTCTCTTTATATTGCCATGGCGTCGGAGTTCGCAGAAGTCAATTTCACTGAAGTAAAATAGGCCTTATTTTATTATCTGTGAGGAAATTGATACGTAAGTAACGTCACATTTACGATTTATAAATATGTAAATGTGATACTAACAAATCACTATTTATTGAAATATAAGCGGTTGTTTAAACCAATGTCTCAAATTTCATATGGCTTTGTTTACCTTCCTGTACGCCCCGAGAGCTGGTACAATAATGGTTAAAAAAAAAAAGCTACATAATGTAGTTTCTAATAGAATTAGTTATGTTCTGATGTTTAACCTCAAATCGCCATGTTTGCCATTTTTAAATATTAAGCTAATATACAAACTAAGTACAGTTAAGCTACGAGTTTTCTTAATATTTATTACATTGAAAGGCGGTATTACGGTTGCACAATCCTGCGGCGTCGCAGAAAGGCGGTCAGTGAGTGCTAGTTAATCAACAAGCCACCAAGAAAAAAAAGAGGCGGATTGCAGCAACAGAGGTGGCCAGAAATCCGATGACTTTAGGAGTTAAGTGGGTCTTAACACTTCCCAACACTCTTGCAAAACTCCTGGATTCAGCAAGGATTGCCAATCAGGAGGGAGGATTTTGACGGTCTGATGGGGGTGCGAAGAATGGTATACCCATTTGACTTAGAGCGAGCACCGACGGTGAAGGATTTCTTTACCTTCAACGGCGCGGCGGTACGTGCGGTGAGTCGAGTCTCCTGATGACTTAGGGAAGGAGAGCGATCCGTTACCTATCTCCTATCTTCTGTCTCGCCTTATCCTAACTCTTCCACTCGCCCCTTTTACTCTATTACTGTTATTTCCTTGTATCTTCTGTAACTAATAATCTCTGTTACCTTTCATTTCTAGCTTATTTATTTTCCCCTTTCCGGCAAAGTTGTAAAAGTGACACCTTCCAAACTGACAGTCTACATTCACCCACGGCGCCAACTCTGATGTGTAGTCACACGTTTCGTCGGAGAAACAGACGTGACATTTTCCTGAGTTGACACAAGCTGTTCCATGTTTTTACATTTGACTTCTGGAATCATGCACTAAAATCTTGCGTAGTGTAAAAGTGTGTTTATGGTCCCAGGTTATATTTGTTTCTCTAGTGTTCAACAGAATCTCTGCGTTTGTGGCGACAGCTATTTCTGCGAATTTTCTGCTGGTCAGCGGCACGTTTAAAGCGCACTGAAAATGTACCAAACTCCCCACTCGCATACTAAAATTTTACCTCTGTAAATTTCTTACATATCCAAGCCGCGTTTATACCGGGATAAGAATATAAATAAGCATGAGTAAACTTGAGATAAGCATTTTACGATTAGATGAAAAATATTACTGCTAGGAAATTATTAAAGAAGATAAGGCATCATTTCTGGTTCATCTTAGATACAAACGATTATATATGTTTTGGCAGCTACCGCATTTTAAAGCACGTTCTTGGTATTGTTCCTTAATATATCCAGCCGAGGTAATTTCCAGTTGGTATACAACATTTATGAAGGATTTAGAGACGGTAAATGTTACGTTCACTGTGCATTTGATATCCTTTACGCAAAATGTGGTAAAACTGGAATATCCGTATATATTTTTTTGGTAGGAAATTACTTCAAATTGTGCATAGTTACCTGATCTTAAGGCCATGATCCTTCATTTATTTCAAACAATTGCAAATAACTCTAATATTTTTTAACCAAGTGCTTTAAAAATATGTAAGCGTGTGTACAGTCATATGATACGCAATTTTGCCAGAGTGTTTCTTAAAATAACGTATCCTTTTCTAGTAAAAAATTATTTTGCTTCATTTTGGTTTATTTTGACAACAAAATATGTGATATTTCAGGGGCAAAAATGTAAAAATCCGTTTGGTATATTACAACAGAAAAATTCAGGTTCAGACGATGATATGTAAGATTAACATGCGTGAGTTAAGTCTGCTTAGGAATACCATTCAGGAACGTTACACGTCTATTTAGGGTCCTCCAGTAATATTTAAAATATAGTTCCTCGCGGCCAGAAATTGCTGAAATGGATGACTTTCGGTCATCCTTTTTACGTGTGAATGACTTGGCGCATAATCTTTAATAAGGCGTGTACAACAAACCTACATGTTTAATACTGCATCATAAAATAATAGTGTCAGCACGTAATGTCTTATAGAGGCGATCTATCAGCGAGAAGACTCCTAGTTCAGTTACTTGAGTATAGAGGTTAGAATTAGGCATGATGCGCGTGCTTTGTGGACCTTAGCGCTCCGTCCTTCTAGGCCTCGAACCAGTAACGGGGCTGCGGTGGCCTCTCCTACCAAGGCGATGCGCGTTCTATTCCCAGCGGTGGCGGTCCCCGGATTTTCGCCGTGCCGGACGATATCGCTGGTCGTCGGGATTTCTCGGGGAACTCCCGTTTCCCCCGCCCCTATCATTCCAGCACTGCTCCATACTCGCCTCATGTCACCCTTCACCAGCGCTAAAGACCTCAATTTTGGCGGCTGCCTGGTGAAGGGTGTGTTTGTGTGTGTGAGGCGAAAATTGATGAGGCGCTACGAGCGACATCGATCGACACATGTATTGTGATATCGCCTCTACGACCAGAGTTGAAAACGCGCGCGCAGTGCTCGCGCCATAACGTTTTTACTGTGTGACTTTAGGCAGTGACCCTATCATTTTATAGAACGCGTCACTGTAGCAAAGTTCAAAGTGCTTGTAGACCTCTATTTAGAACAAAGCCGTTTCATATCTATTGAGAAACCACCGCTTGAAAAAGGCGATTTTAGCCAAGTTTGAGGGCTTTAAAATAATGCTTCCAATATGCGTTGTGTCTTGACAGTCACATTTTCAAGTAGTCTGAAGTGTGTTATCTTTTCGTAGATAATCGTCGTGAACGCACGTTTACTGGTCTCTGAGAAAAAACGTAACTCCGAACACTCTGCACGCAGTGCGAGCGCCAGCCAGGCAGCCGCCTCAAGCGCTGAACAAAATATATCTCTCACTCACTGGAAAGCATGAACCCTCCCTCCTCTCCCCTCTCCCCCTGCGTTCACATTAATGCCATGAACCCTCCCTCCTCTCCCCATGCCTTCACATTAATGCCAGTATCATCTTAAGTGCATTTAAACTGCACATTTATTGTGTTCGTATAATGTTGCAGATTCATAAAAGAATAAAAAACTTTTTGAGTTGAAATTTGGATGCGATACCTACATGCATTGAGGCAAGTGACGTGCGAGCAATGGTCTAGCTTAGAGTACGCCAGTGCTCGTTGCAGTCCAGTAACACGCAAATCAGGTCTGCAACAGTGTGTTAGTATCGCACTTGTAGAAAATCGAAGGACGTACTTCCCAGTTTACCTTAACTGTGTTCACGTGGCAAAAATTCATAATTTTATATTTGCTCGGCATAGTGTTCGTTTTATAGACGTTACTTGACACAACATTCTCCCTTTGCAAAAAATGTTTAGCTCTCATAGTTTACCTATAGCAGCATGTCCAAGTCGGAATTTGCAAGTTACGGAACGTATGAATGTACAAACGCTGAACAAAGTCATTTTGTCTTTTAAAAAAAAAATTGCCATAAATTAAGTGAATTGTAATAATTTTCAGATTTTTTTTTTTTTAAGTTAAAAGAATTTCACTGTGTTTTTAAATTTTTTTAGCATATAACCCATAATATTTTATTTCAGTGTAAATTTTTTCATTAGCGTAAGTCACTTAGTTTTTGTTATTCCTATGAGTGAAGCGAACTGGAAGGCTACGCGCCAGGCGTCAGTTGTACCCCCTGCGCGTAGCGGTGACACGGGTGGCCCGTGAGCTATACAGGACCTATACGGACTTTACCAAGTGAATCTGACACAAAAACTAATTAGAAAATACTCTTTGGTAATAAGTCGTAAAGCCCTTTGTTTACGAGAACAGTTTCAATAAAAAAAACAGAGATGTGGAAGTAATGGGTAAGGTTTCACATAAGTTTGGATAAATTTGACAACAACTTTTGGGCAATAATTTTCAGTATTTTGTGATTTGTTCCACAATTCAAGATATTTTTAGCTCTAAAATGAACCTGAGATGTCCATTTCATCATTTGTACTGTAAAGTTTGTCTTGTGCAGTGACACAAATATCAAAATATTACAAATGATTGCCTATAAGTGGTTGTTAAATTTATCCAAACTTATATGAAATATAGTGTAATTCGTGTGTACGAACTGCACCACATGAATCTGTGACCGAAACTGAGATGAAAATACTCGTTGGAAAAAAGTCGTCAAGTCTTTGTTTACGAGAAAAATGACATGGTAGTGCGAACATTCTACCACACAGTTATAATGCGTTTCAATGAATCCTCGATAGTGCATGTGCATACATAGTTCAGGATATCGAGTCCATTTTGCTTCAGAATTATGCTTACGTAAATTCCTTTAAAAAAAAAAAAAAAAAAGCCATTTCTGGATTTTTCTAAATTCGAAAATTAAGGAGGTGAAAAGTCGTCAGATATGTATTCAGTTCAGATATCAGGGTCCTTTTGTTTACATAGAAAAAAATAATAATACGAAACCACTGCAGTCCTGTTTGGCACGCCGTGAATAGAAAGCGATGCAGCTATCGTCGAGCGTGGCAATCTGAACCTTATCGCTCCCATGTCTCCGCGCGGAAAATTACATCCGGTAACATATTAATTTTTACAGTCCAACACGTGTTTCTTCTGTCTGTGTGTGTTTTAAATCCGATCAGTATTTTTTTTACATTCGGCAGACTTAAAAAAAATGCTTGTAACCAATTTGAGGTGCCTGAAAATTTATGTTTCTAATAAGTGTACTGTAGCCATTACACAGTACTGAATTTTTAAATGTTTTCAGAACATGAATAATCGCAGCTTGCCATGTCAAGCGCAGGTAGAAAGGTCCACTATTACCATCCTATAAACAGGATGTCTAGAAACGACCGTATAACAAGCACACAACGCAAACCCTGGGCTATATTTGAGACGGTAATTTTTGTGGCAAAATGTTAATCGATGCCATTTTACATGCACAATGTGGCAACACTGCACGGAGAAAATCTCCTATTGCGCTCCACGTCCAGGTATTATTTTATATGTTGCGTTGAGTAAACTTGGAATCGTGTTTAGACTGCTTTGGATTTAATCTGTTTAATTAATATGATAGCCAGAACAATATTAGTAAGAATGTTTAGATATCTGTGTAGCGCAAGAGGAGACTTGCTTCGTGCTGTGTTGCCACTTTGTGCACGTAAAACGTCGTTTAGTAACATTTTGTCAGAAAAAAATGTTCGTCTCAGATATAGCTCAGGATTTACGTGGTGTGCTTATTATAGTGCTGTTTCTGGACAGCCTGTATAATCCTCTGAGAAACTGGTATTGTATGTAGCAGTGCAGGCCTTAGTGGTCTCGAGCTCGCAAGGAACGATGCTCTCCATAGGCTGCAGCACATCTCGGGACGTGCCCGTCCTCACGTTGTGTGTGCAAATAACGGAACACGAGACGTACCCGCATGATCTATGAGCACATTAACTGCCTGCACGTGTCCTCGCCGCTGTGCGATGCTGGTTTCCCCGCGACCCTCCTTCAGTAAGGGGTTTGCACATCTGACTTTAGCATTTGACTTTAGAATAGCTTTTAATACATGGCTTCTTATGGATCCGTACGCAGTGGTGTCGCCGAAGCTAAAGTCAAGCAGCCTTGACTTTACGTTTCCGATAAACTAAAAACCTGAAGTCAAAGTCAAGATGGCCGTCTGCAAAGAACCAGCTGATCACGTGTGATATAACGATAGATGTTTATTTATAAATATCGTTTTGTTCTCCGGTATTGAAATTTTGTGAAAAAGTACATATTTGTCGTAAATGTATTCGAAAAAAACCTGGTAAATAGCGCTGGAGAAGTATTCGTAAAATGAACTTCAAGTTGAGTCAAGATGGCGTTGTTTTCCATCGCATACGCATGTGCAAAGAACATTGCGACCATCAATTTGATCATTTTCTGTTTTAATGACACATGGAATTGAACACACTGATGTTGTCTTACGCCAACACACTACAACACTATTAAATCATTCCATGTTTCACTAATTTCTATTTACCCTATGAGACCGGACTTGTATATATAAGTATGACACTGTTGCAACGTTTATTTTCGCCGCTAAATAACGCAAACACAGCAACATACAGTTGTAAATAAATATGGTCGGATGGTAAAGCAGAGAGGAGCGCAGCGAACAAACAACTTTCTTCTATCGCAGTACTCATTACGCAGTCCATCACTCGTGTGCGCAGTACGAGACGTCTAGAAAGTTCTTGACGTAAGGTACTAGAGATCAAGAATGCTTTCCGTGCAAACCAAGGAGGATGGTGCAGGATTTGGAGTCTAGAGGGGAGAAAGAGGGGGCATGTGCCCCGGGCGGCATATCAAAGGGGTGACCGGCTGGCTTAATCTTTTATTTAGAAAATTAGGACAGAAAAATAATATCCGTCTAAAAGAAGCTAATTCAGTTAATGACGAGAGAGTAATCAATTTTTGGCTGAAAGAAAAATTATTAACGTTATTTTGAAACGTACAACTTGAGGTTGTAGTGTAGTGTTGACGTATAATGTTTAGGCGCGTGTCTACACATGTAAATTAAACTGGAATGTCAAGTTTAATTCCATCATATAATTTGGAAGTACACATTTTTCACATAGCAAAAAAAATTCAATTTCTAAATTACTAAATGGAATTAATATTACAACAGTAGTAGCTATTTTTCTACCACACATTTTACTGGTCTTACTGTAAAATACGGAAAATCAAATTTTTGTTGGGGAGGGGGGTGTCAAAAACAAGTTTTGCCCCTCTTGCAAAATGTTCTATATTCAGTACTGGGATGGTACAAACTAAGACGCATCGCAAGCATCGTCCGAAATGTTCTGTAGGTATTTAAATCTGTTATAGAGTTGCCTTCCTCGAGTAGGCGGCTTGTAATCTGGATGGTTGGGGCTATGACATGCGTATGTCATTCGAATGTAAAGTCCGTGTAACGTTTGTGCTTAAGGCCATGATCTTTCATTTATTTCAAACAGTTGCAAATAAATCGAATATTTTTTTTAACCTCATGCTTTGAAAAAATTTGAGTCATACGATACACAATTTTGCCAGAGCGTTTTTTTTTTTTTAAGTAATCTACCGTTTGCTACCAAATAAATATTTTGCTTAATTTTTGCTTATTTTGACAAGAAAATATGTGATATTTCAGGGGCGATAATCTAAAGATCTGTTTGGTGTATTGCAACAGAAAAATTCAGATACAAACGATGATAATATAAATGTTAAAACTGTAAGAATGAATTTTTGATATGTGTGTTAATTTGCGGAAAAATAATATTTTCGAAATCACTGCTAAACTAGAGAGCTAGGCGAGGGCGTGGTACATAATTCAACGCTAAAAGCTTTAATCTATAACTGTAGGTTTCTCGAAGCCAATTTCAGAAAATTAAACAATAGCAATCCTAGACAATAGTTTCAGCCAACGTTTTAAATAAATAAAATTGTTTCCAGTGTTACGAACTTCTGAGGCATAATCTCTGACGCCGGAACCTCGTGCATTTAACTGCGGCGTAACAAATGAGTAATTCTGGATAAATATTTGCTTATAAAGTTGGCGAATACCATTATCTAGGATTGTCATTGAGTATTTTATCCATATTGGCTTCGAATAAAGCGTAGAAATAGCTTTCTGTTTTCAGCATTTATTAATCTACCACGCACTCTTTAACAATTAAGAGTTACTGGACCTGGCGCCTGAGCCGCGCTGTAGCGTGATACGGAAAGTATTTTTTCCTTGTATAACTATTAAAAAATTTTTCAATGAATTTTTGTACGGGAATAAGACATATTTCAAACTGTATCCCTATGGTTTTAAAAATGCTGTCCGATAATTAATTAACACATGATTACCAAGCTCATCAAAAGTTCTAAAAATGACTTTTTCACGTTCCTGTAGCTGAGAAAATACGAACAGTAATCGTAAAACAAAAAACATAGAAACCTGCATTGATCTTTGTCATACTTTCCAAAAATAAAATAACTGGGTCATCGCTTTAAGTCCCATAAAAAAAACTCCTCGTTAGTTTAGTACTTCGCGTCTATAGGCGATAAGGTGTTTGACAGACGTGTTATATTCGACTTATCGTCTTCCTCGTTTCCGTTCCTCAAACTTTAAATAAAAAGAAACTAAGGTACAAGGTGGAATCTCACCACGCGTGGTCAATTATTTTATTTTTCGCTTTTTCTCAATTCTGAGAAGAAATGTGTAGAATTTGCGATCATAGCGTCCGCAATCAGCCGAACAAATTAAGAATATTAAAAAAAAATTAAGTTAATGTTTAAATATACGTTAAAAGTTCTAATGCTGTGCTTGTACAGTAATGCAAGATAAATATAATTCACGCTTTAAACACAAGTTTCACAATTTTCTTCTCGGAATTAAACGAAAAATAAAATACCTCAACTACACGTTGGTTGAGACCCAAACTTAAGGGGTCTCCGTGCCTGTGCTTCAAATGTGTTGTTAAGAGTTGCAACTATTCTTAATTTTTTTACGAAACTGCTTAGCGGGCCTTTAATTTGTATGTTCAAACTATGTCTACATAATTTTAAAAATTGGGCATGGTCTCTCTCAGTGGTAAAGAATTGCTTTTTCGGACTGTCATATGTAGGAAGATGCCTCTCTCTCTCTCTCTCTCTCTCTCTCTCTCTCTCTCTCTCTCTCTCTCTCTCTCGTGTATATATATATATAAAGTTATATGTTACAATTTAACACGGATATCTTGTTAGTTTGCGTTTTTTTAAATGATTTATGTGTATGTGTTAAATTGTAACATACAACATTTAGAAATCTACAATTGAGCATTACTATCTTACAAAATAATAAACTTAATAACATAACCGAAAATAAACACTGCTGGCCTAATCAGTTTTCAAGAATTACAAATTATCTCAATTCAAATATTGAAAATTTCAGATAATAAGCATTTCCTCCAATCGGTGTTTTATTTATAAAGGAAATTATCATGGTGTTAACAAACACACAGAGTTTTTTTAATGATTTCGTTTCATTTTATGATTTAAATTGTATTTCGGTGTCAGATGGCGGTGTATTAACAAGGTTTTAGGTTTTATCTCGGTTTTATCGCTGTTGACCATACAATTTTGTCCGTATGCATTACATAGCCAGTCAGTGTTCCCTTAAGGGACCCGCCTCGTTGCCATAAAATCACACTGCAGCGTGTTTGAAGAAAACGTTTTACACCTAAACTAATACACGTGTGTTCACGCCGTTTCTCTACGAAAAGAACACACACTTCAGACGACTGCCCTTAAGTACTTTCAAGACAACACACGTATTAGAAATCACCTTTTAGGGCACGTCAAAATGGGTTAAAACGGGGTTTTCAGGCTGCTATAGCGGAAAATATACTTGCCGAATACATGTGAAATCACTTAAGGGTAGTACATTGGACTTTAGTAAAGTGATTTCGTAAATAAAACAATAGGGTCACCACTTAAAGTCCCATAGGAAATTTGTTTTTTCGCGAAGACTGCACGTCTTAAGCGTAGAGGCGACGCACTGTTGTATGGCACATACGACGTCACCCTTAGCACCATACCTCACTCACACAAACACATGTGCCACGAGGCGGGCCCCTTAAGGGCGCGGTATACCGCAATTTTCATCACCATTATTTTATTTTTTATTTGCACCAGACATTTTTTTCTTATTTTAGACACAAACTGTGACTAAATTTGACTCTTATGAAATTTTTTTATCTGTCATAGTTTTCGCATAATGATTTGTTAAAATCATATTTTGCATGTTTCCGTTTTAACGACCACACTAAAACCAACTGATATACCAAACTAAAAAAAATCACAGTGGATAAAGACATTACAGGCTACAATACATGCTCATAAAATTAAAGAAAAAAAATATTTGTATTTTTAAAAAATATATTGATTTTTTAAAATTTTAATTTTGAGTTTTAGCATTTTTTTTTTAATTCAAATAATTTTTATTATTTATTTTATGAGCATGTCGTTTTAGCCTGCAGCGTCTTTATCCACTGTGATTTTTTTGAGTTTGGTATATCAGTTGGTTTTAGTGTGGTCGTTAAAACGGAAACATGCAAAATATGACTTTAACAAACCATTACGCGAAAACTATGACAGATAAAAAAATTTCATAAGAGCCAAATTTAGTCACATTTTGTGTCTAAAATAAGAAAAAAATGTCTGGTGCAAATAAAAAATAATATAATGGTGATGAAAATTGCGATAGACCGCTTAGTGAGTATCTGTGATGCGAATGGTGACGTTCACAATAATACTTGGCATGACTTCGTGGCGTTAACTTGCTTGACATGGCGTTAAAGATAGTCATCTCGGAATTTTCTTCTCCAAGTTTTTCATGGCAACCAATAAGAATGCGAGCCGCCATAAAAACTGTTGACGCGAAAATTTTCATCCAATAACAAATTAGTTATTTTCTTGTTGATAATTTTCTAATTGGTCAGGAAACAATATATTTCTTGGTGATTGTGTATGGAAAATTTCGCAAGTTATGCTGTGTAAGTTATGTAATTTTTTTCATGACGATTGTAAAAGAGTCCTATAGCATTCTATTGACGATTTTGTACCTCGCACTCACAAACACAGCCTGCATCCTTGGGAGCCACCTTATGTTATTTTCGTATGTTTAGTTTGCGGTGTATGTACGTGACACGTGCGGCGGTTATTTTTTTTGTTACAACAACACCTGACACTGCATCCTGCGTCACGGTTCAAGCTATCGCTTTGTTGTGGATGGAGTACCTAGATCCTCGCCCCTGGTCGGGCTCCGCTAAGCGCGACATTCCTCCGGGTCCGAAGGGCGGGGCCTCGGTGAAAGCGGTAGCAGAAGCGCCAAGCGTTGGAATAAGAAAAAGAGTACCAACACAAATCTTGTCAGAACAGAAAAAAAAAATAGTAATCCAAACGGTTGGCATTAATCGCTTCTATTGCCGGCGATCCCGCTTTTGTATGTTTGTCGTAATGCGTTACGGGATATGTAAGAGGTATACGTTTAGTAAACACTCGACTATTTGCAAACGAGAGATTTCAACAGAAGTTTATTTTGAATTTAAAAAAAATTACAGAAGCAGGGGGCGTTACGTACCCTTCTATACTTTTAAACTGCGGTATTGATCGTATGCTTGAAAATGTACGTGATGTTTTCCATAACACTTAAAAAATAAGTGCCTGTAAGTGATAGAATTCCAACATTGGTAAAGTTAAACATTTTTGAATTACAGAAGTTTGTTTAAAACATCGTATCATTACGAAAAGTTTTGTGTCTTACAGTAAGGTTGTCAGAGAAAAAGCGAAGCGCACCCCCTGCCTACCCTTTCAGCGGTACATATTCTCAAAAGTGAACACTAAAGAACATACACTATTTTAGAATAATATATATTTTGTATGTATTCCATTAGATTGAACCCCAACTAAATACAGTGTCTGTAGCGTTTCGACGTTTGATCTACTTTGCTGAACGTACTGGTTCTACATTTATGACGTTTCTTGTAATAATTTCAAAATAAAGATCGAATTTGTTACATTAGTAGGAGGGGTATATCTCAGACTTCCAGACATGTTGTTTTCTGGAAGTAATTATCAAGTTACCTATAGGCTGCACGGAAGGCGTTATCATTTTGTCGCCTACAGCTGTTCGCTGCGGTCATTGCCTGACCTTGAACTGTCTGGGCCCCGCCGGCCGCCATCCGATCGCTGAACCTGCACTGCGGCTTTAATTATAATTATAAAAATTTAAATATTATTAGTTCTTTACAGAATCATATTTCACTAGCAGTCGGATATGATGTTCTGTATTTCTTGCTCGTTTTGAAGCCAGGCCTGAAATGCAAACAAGACGAATGCGACTGATCAACTCGTGTTACTGAACCCTGTGTGTCTATATACCTGATGACGGGAACAGATTCCAGTTCCCGAAAGGTCGTTAATACTGACTGTTTGGAAAACTACTGTGTTTTGTTTAGTCTCATAGTTTGTGTCGTTTGTTGTTTTTCCTGTTTGTGTCCGACATCTTTGTGTTCTGTTTAGTCTCATCGTTGTGCCGTTGCTGTATTTATGTTTGTGTTTTTGTTTCGTCTCGTCGTTGTGTCGCATGTCAACTTAGGTTTCCTTTTTTGTTTTTTTGTTATTTCTTTTACTATCTGTTTTGTTCCTTGTTTCATCTTACCAGATTCCAGTTTTGGAATTTCGTGTTGTGTATGTATCCTGATGACTAAAGCATACTCTGCTTATTTATGTTTTCTTGTCTTATTTTTAGTTTTCTATTGACAGTCATTTATTTCGCAATGGAGTATGTCCAATCAAATTAATCCAATTACGACTGGTATGTTTCCAGCTACAGCAATGTAAGAAAAAGCCATTTTTACTAATTTTGAGGAGCTACAATCGTATTTTTAATAAGCGGGTGGTATTTTTAAAACGATAGAGACATAATATTGTATTGGTTTGTGGACATACGCCATTGCTCATATTTTGTTGACCAAACTTGTGTTGAATAACAAAGTACAAAAAAAAAGACAAAACAGATAAAGTAATCCCAGAGGAATTCGGCCAGTTTTTTATATTTAACGGGAAGAATTCTAAAGATAGAATTCAGTAAAATTTCGACAACAGCCAGACACAAAAGACGGACATAAAGAAAGATGGAAGTAGACAAAATACTGTGGACAGTGGACAACAAACAAATGACAAAACAACACGACACACGTTCCATTCAACGAAAAAAATGCAACGTTTCGGGAATTGCAGTCTATGTCTGTCTTCAGGCTGAGACACAACTGGTCGGAATGGTCGTTGAATGGAACAAAGTGCCTTGACTATACATTGCGCCTGGCAGCATGAATGTTTATGCGAATGCAGGTTCAGTATACAAGATGATTTTATGACGTACTGTTGAGTAGGGCCAAATCTAGCCAGACGAAAATAAATCTGTGAACGATAGTAATGTGAAGAGAGCTGTTTTGATTATTACCTAATAAAATAAATATTCGACCTTTTCAATCTATGAAAACGTTCACGCCACAATATTTCCTGCGTTAAATTTATAATTTTGAGGAAAATAAATAACAAACATTATATAGATGTTATGCAGATGCTAATATTAGCGACATAATATACAAGTTTCTTATACCACGTCTAACAGTTGCAAGTAATGCAGGGTTCTCGAATTTCCATTTGTTAAAAAGGAGCAGTTTCATAATTTTTTTACCATTAACTTTAGGAAATATTGCACAAATAAGACGTTTTGATTGTATCTATACGTAATTTCCATTAGATATGTAATATTGCTTACAGAATCCCACACTTCGGGCTTATACTGATTTTAAATCAAGGAGAGGGAGGGGAATGTTATCTTCCAAGCAGGGGTGAATTTAGAACTCTTTGAAAGGGGGAAGGGACACATAGCAAATATTCGTGATTAAAGTGTCGCAACACTGGCGCCATATTTACACTTTTTATGTGAAATCGTACAAAATACAAAGTCTGCACTTTCAATTTCCATCCGACCCACAACCTTTGGCATTGGTAATCATTTCCTAAATTTTTTAACATTTTATTATTTGCAAGTTGCAAGTTGGAATTTGGGTTGGGGAAAAAGACGAGTTAGCGCGAGCCTCCTTTACCTTAAATACGCCACCGCTCATAATCCTTTAAATACCTGAACGAACATAATGTATGTATGGTCAGCGGTTTAAATCCCGAACCTTGGAGTCTGAAGGTAACGTCTTGACCTCGGCTAAGGAAGTCTAGAAGCGAATATAGAAACGCCGTGCTGTAAATAACCGCAAGACTCTAGGCGTAATTTGTGTGGGGTTAAGTCCCTCTGAAGTGCAGGACGTGCCCGTCACACCAGCGGACGCATCCTCCGAAAATAGCCCCTGTGAGGTGTCTTGCTGTAACGTTCACAGTCTGCGGCGTCGCTGGAGGGTCCCCCGCGTCCGATGGCGTCTATTAATAATCCATCTCGGGAGTTTGAAATATAACAAATATCGAGCACTTAACCGACTTTAAAATGTTTATTCGTTTCTGTCAGCATTGGTAGGTAGATGGTCGGCGGCTGGTGTCAGTAAAGAAGCCCATGTTTAAAGAGCAGAGTGGAAATGTGAAATGTGGACGATTTCAAGATCATATTTTAGGGAAAAAATCAACAAAAGTCTTACTTCTAACTTGAGTACCAGTTTACTCACCCCACGATTTATCTGTTCGTGCCAAGAGAACTAATTTGCAGTCAAGTGCAGTACTCAGAATGCCAGAACAACTTTAACCGCAGCTTCTCAAGTTCTCTTGAGTCTCGACAACATCTTGTGATGTAACCGGCACTTGCGAAACAGCGTACGGCGCGGTGGTTGCCTTTTTCCAGAAATGAGTGTTCTGTACAGTCAGCACTTAAGGTTTCCGCCTCCTCAGGCCGCTTACCTGATTCTTGTAACGAACTACTGTATACAATACCAATGAATGGTACACAAAACTGGATAATTGTAGGCTATGCGTGATGCTTTGAACTAATGTCACTTGCGATGTTAGGGCACGGGTGAATACTCTAGAAAAACTAGACATACTTTATAACAGTAGGTCTGTATTACGGAGGACACCTTTTGACAGTCCTCTTCCAAAAGTAACGCCTTTGGGCGCAGCTGTAATGATCATATGTTTTATGAAACAAAGACAAGAAACAGATTTTCTGCAAAATCTTTAGGTAGAAAATAAATTCAAATCTGGCATTTGTAAATTAGATTCATAATATTATTTGCATCATTTGAACCACTGAATATGTGTGAACTGTTTTGGCATGCATACACATTAGTAATGTCGACTGAACTGAGGTTAATTTCATTACAGGAAACTCAATGTTTTAGTTTGGCAGGGACAATTTCTGCGGCTAAGTTACGCTGGTACAATGTAAGGGAACAAAATCTGGTCCGTCATTTTCGGTTTAGAGAGTTTTCTTGAGTGTAGAATTTTTTTTTTGCGAATAAAACGAGGTAAATAAAAAAACGTTTTCAGTAAAATGTTTTAATGAAATGTTTTTTTTCTAGCAGTAAAAATTGTAGCTACCTTGCCAAAACGAATACGATTATCTTTATAATCTGCAAAACCTAACAGAACGAAGGTGTTTTCCTGAACTTGTTGAAAGTCGACGACCTGCTTCTGTCTGCACTGGAGAATACCGCCCAGTGTATAAAAGCGATTTTCTCTGTGAGAAGGGGATTTTTCATGTATGCATTTTTTAAATTTTTACCTGACTTTTACCTCATAATTTTAGAAAACAATAAATAATTCGAATAAAATGAGAATATCAAGCAATTTTAATTTTTCAGTTTTTAATTATATACAGGACAGTTTCGTACCAGTGTGTGGGTTAAAAGAAAAAAAAAGGGGGGGGGTAAGATTGAAACCCTTGCGATCCCCCTCTCGACCACTCATCTCTGGATCCGCCTCTGTTGGCGTAAGGGATTCTACTTTTCAAACGTTAATGCATTTCTGTTGCGTCTTAAAAACTACCATTGAGGCAAGTGTGTATAGATTTATATACAAATTCAAATTGTTGTACGTCATAATTGCATGAATATGAGCCAAGGTGCAGTTATTTTTAACTAGTCGCGTGAACTTCGTCGACATGTCTCTGAACAATGGCGCATGTTCCAAGCTTTATTAGCACGCCATAAAACACGACAAGTAGCACGTAAAATCTTAGGACATGAGTAGTAGGGAATAGGGGGTGCACTTTGGTGGCGCGTGGCATCGGAGCTCGGAGCCACGGCCGCCATCTTGGCCGCCATCTTGTCGGCCATCTTGTCGGCCATCGTCGGCCATTTTGTCGTACATCTTGTCGGCCATCTTGGATTGTCGACCATTTTGTCGGCTATTTTGTCGGCCATTTTGTCGACGACGTCCTTTCT
>PNEQ01089298.1:12823-24139 GCA_003012365.1 Medauroidea extradentata | reverse complement strand
ACGAATTCCGCAGAGTTTTTAGAGTTTTGTTGAGAGATTTTAAGAGATTTTAAGTACGAGTTGAAATAATTTGATTGCGTAATTTGTAATGAACGCACGTAACGAAGTTGTAATAGACCTTGCCAATGTTGCAGAGTGGCAGCATTTACAGTGTCCCGAGGCGTTCCGCATAGTGAGCATAACAGTTAATAAGACAAATCAGATATTTCGCGAACGCGGAGATCTCCAGGACTACTGCGAGCATGTGTATTGTAAAAGAGCGTATCGTTTTGACGTAGCTTACGTGTACGGTCCTGCAGCTGAGAGAAAAACTGGTTCGGTAGATTGTGATGTTAATTTAGAAGACATAAATCCATTCACTTGGGTTAGGGTAGAATATCAGAGAACTTATTTAGATTCAGCACCACTCTTGTGCTGTACACTACAGATACATTAGCACGTCATGCTAAAAAGATTATTTGGAGGAGGAAGTAGACAACAAGGCAAAGTGACCGAGTTTACAGTAATTTCAATATTTGTTTCTGCTGCAACTTGTGCAGACGCATTAAGAGGGTTAGAAGACTACTCACATAATTTAATTCATAAATTTTTCTGTAAACACACGAAATTTAATTTGTCAACAGTTGAACCATTTCGCGAGAAATTAAAAGCGCTTAAGACAGGTTCAGGTTTAGAGATTGCATTTAAAGGCAGACCTAAGAGATCATTTCCAACACCTGCTTATAAGTTGTACGAGTACGAGTCCTCGACAGGACGTGTTGTTTTAGAAGTAGAAGTAAGAATAGTACAACGTTTCATTCCTAAAGATCGTGTTTACCAAGAGTTTGAAATTGAAAGGCTTGATACTGATTTTCATATAAGTCGTTCGATAGAATGAGCCGCTTCAAGTAGTCATAATATAGACGGTAGCATAACATTTCAACCACCTAGGTCATCGCCAATAAATATTCAATATTATAGAAAGTTTGTTCCGAAGTTTGCCGAATTGGCAAGACCCTTAACTAAATTGACAAAGAAGGAAGAACCATTTAATTGGGGATCAGAACAAGAAGAAGCATTCAAGTCATTGAAGGAAAAGTTAGTGTCCTATCCAATTTTAATATATCCAGATTTTTCACAAATGTTTATAGTGAGTACAGATGCTATAATTTATGCTATTGGCGCAGTTTTGTCTCAGATAAGAGATGGTGAGGAGAAACCAATTGCGTATGCCAGTAGACAATTGAATAAGGCAGAGTTAAATTATAGTACAACAGAAAAAGAATTATGTGCCTTAGTTTTTGCAACAAAGTATTTTAGAGCTTATTTATATGGTAGGAAATTCAAGGTCGTGACAGATCATGCAGCGTTAAAATGGTTATTGAATTTAAAAGATCCGAGTTCTAGATTGACTAGATGGGCATTGAGATTGTCGGAATTTGAATGTGAAGTAGAACACAAACCAGGTAAAAAGCACCTAAATGCAGATTGTTTATCGAGAATGGTAAATACAGTAAACACAGATATTATTTCAAGTGAAGTCATTGTAAAGGAACAGAATAATGATAAAGTATGTCAGGAAATAATTAAAGAAAACAGGGAAGAATATTTTAAAGATGATAGAGGGATTTTATGTAAGAAAGAAGGAGACAGAAATTTAATTGTAGTACCAATGAGTCTTGTTTCTAGAGTATTAGAACATCACCATATAACTCCATTTTTGGCAAACCAAGGAGTAAAACGTTCTCAGAATTTGCTTAGTACAATATACTGGTGGCCTAGTTTAAAGAAAGACTTAGAAGAATATATTTTAAAATGTGAAGGTTGTGTACGTAGAAAAATCTAGTGTCTAAGAACGAAGTCATGTGTGAGTGGGAGCTCGCCGTTATTATTTTTTTGTGTGAACTAAAAATGCTTTCGGCGATAGCTAGGATCGAACTATGAATCCTTGAGTACCTGGTAAAGACACATGACCTTGCCAACTCAGCTAACAGTGTCCAACAGGCAATGTTCATACTCTCTCCAAGACATGCATACACTCTTTTCGTCATACTTCAAAATGTACAGTTTCCACATACCTCTAATGAGCCGCAGTTTCCTTCGCCTTGTCTGTTACACACACTCCAGTAGCCTTACAGTCCCAATGTAAATTTAAGTATAAAATGGTGAGTTATTTCTTGTAGCAACATCATCTAGGCAGCAGTTTTTATACATCCACTCCCAAGTCCCCTCCTGTAGGAATGCCTGCCCTGGCATGTAGTCAGCATCTGGCACTGCGGGAGACGACAGCCTTGACGGTGAGGGGCGGTCACGGTCTTCGAAGACCCTACCACCCTGGAGTGGTGGTGATGAATTATGACTACTGCCGGTGCAGCCTCCTCGATCACAGCCATTTGCCACCCCAGCGCGGCGACGAGGTTCTTGAAGATGAGGGAGGCGGGGATGTGGCGGCAACCCCCCTCAAGTGTAGGCCCGATGGTTGTGGACTATCGCCTAAGTTTAAGGCGTCCTGTAGTCGTCGTAGACCTTCTTCACTTCGTCGATGGGTGTCGTACACAAACTCGAAATGTTCCTCATCGCTGTTCGTCCCCTCACAGGTGTCTCGGTGCTCTTGCATGACATGGTGAAGCTTACAACATGCTGGTTATCGAAGCAGTAGTCTCGCTTAGCCCCCATCGAGGCTTTCAATATGACGGAAGTCAGGAGAGGGGAGTTGGCCCTTCCCCTTCATCTTAGCAGGGAAGGGTAGAAAGGGCAGGCGATAAAAGAAAGACAGCACCGATTGGAAGTTAACATAAAATAAAAACAATATTCAATTTCTATATAAAAAATTTATTTTTTCAAGTACATGATATTTCCATTCAGATACATACAAAATATCTTTAGCACACGCATTATTTGTCGATGATTGCAGACTCGTCTATCCAGCTATTTTTATCCTTGCTGAAACCGAGCCACTTAACAAGTAATCTTCCATTTCTCTTCTTCAAGACTTTTTCCACGAGATAAGAGTTTGGATACTTTGTTGTTTTAATTTCTTCTGCATAGAAGCCACCTCTTATGATCTGACCATTTTCATCCTTCAAGTAATACATCCTTGGTTCATAAGGACGTATTCTAGCCACCTTGAAAATTTCATTGGACCAACTAGGCGTGTAACCTTTAGCAAATGTACCTTTTATTCTAGAAATGCGTACAAAATCGCCAACACGCGCCTTAAGTTTGCGTGTACTTATTTTCTACTCATTTTTATAAACAGTTTGCCGTAAGACGTTACTATTTTCCTTTGTAATATCGAGGGGGCACATTCCAGTCGTACCATGTCGTGTACGATTATATGTGGCTACTAGGTCGGGTAGAATTTTAGTCCACCTGTACATCCCTTGAGCAGAGAATTGTTTAAACATAATTGATTTCAGAGTACGATTGTAGCGTTCGACAATAGATGATTTAATGCCCGAATACGATGAATAATGGTTAATCTTATGTTTCGTCATTTGGGCGCGAAATGCTGCATTGTAAAATTCCTTTCCTAAATCTGACTGTATATTTGCCGGGGCACCTTTATCCTTCAAAATGACCATCCTTGCAGTGACTACATCCTTTGCACTTTTTGTTTTTATCTGCACGGCCCAAGCATATTTGCTGAAACAGTCTATGCAGGTAAGCATGTATTTGTACCCGTTGTTTACTCTTGCATAAGGTATCATTTCCACCAAGTCACATTGGTATAGATCTCTCAATCCATACACAATTACTTTCCTCCTCGGGTAGCGACATCTGACTGGCCTGTGTAGTTCTTCAGCTATTTCTACACGACTCATCGTATATAATGTGATTCACGCAACTCTTCCAATACATTTGCTATTTCATTCGCATGAGAATGATTGCCCGCCTGGCGAGATGCAATTAGTAGACACAATCTGTCCACAAGTTCATTTGCATTGTCCCAATAAACATATTCAGAATGTGTATCAGTCACAAATTTATTCTTAAGCAGCCCCGACCCAGTGCTTACGTCACCGCCACCTCTGTTCGGGAACAAATCCGATACAATGCCAAATTTCGGCTGTAGTTCATCCTTATATGAATTTCTTAGTGGCCTATTATTTTTATAATACGCATTTGATATTTCCAACATTTTTTTTATACTGACGCAATGCAGCTTTCGAATATGTGCCGTATTAAAATGTTTTACTCAATTTACTATTTTTATTAAGTCAATATTTTCATTTATTATTCATTATATTGTCTGTTAAGACAGAACAGGTTTGTCAGTGAGATTTATATGGTCATTCATGTAAAGTATTTGTTGGTTTTTGGGGAGTTTTAAAATTTTAATAAGCTTTATTATCCCGACCATACATGCACACGGCCCACCAAGCCAGCCGCTTGCTTGCTGTAGCCACAGCGCTCGTTTCATGCTGCACGTCTCAAGTGTTGTATTTCAAGCCTCATGTAAGATAAGTTTCTGCTGTATCCGCTACAGTCCCACGCTCTGTAGTGTCGCCGTTCGTTGTACTCTGTACCACCCCCACCCCGGTACAGTTAGTAAGAAAGTGCTTTGCACGGTACTCCTACCGTCGGTAATAACCGGTTTTAACTGTACTTTGTCCGGCCGTTCAGGCCCTTCTGGCCGTTCTGTCACGTGCATGCCATCTCTTGAGAGATTTTTAATCTCCGGCGTTAGGGACGCGGCCTTCGCTACGCGTCACGTAAAGTGTATTCCTAGTAATCACCTTGTGCGCGACAGACGTGTTTCTGCACAACACAAGTTTTCGGGCGTTACGTGTGTAACGCGGACTTTAGTAGCATCAACATGTAGTCACTAGATGGCTACTCTAGTACTTTGTTCTTTTTGTAATAGAATAGTGCCGTAGTTTCCGTTTTTGGAAAAGTAGGACTTAGTTTTCTACTATCTACAAGCCAGCTTATAGATGCTATCGTCGTAGTTTTCGTCACCCTCATCTTTGGTAAGTGTTCCCGCCGTGAGAGCCCTTTCCTTTTACTCGTGACGAACGTTAATTAAATTTCCCTGTTTTTGCCTCTGTTCACAGAGGGTTCAACACATAGATGCAAGAATTAGATTCAAGAGGTAGATTGAAGAATTAGATTCAAGAAATAGATGCAATTCCGAGATGCAAGTTGCCAGTTGCAATTTTCAACATTCCCTGTTCAGTTCACGATGTTCGTGGCTCGACTGTCTGCCAACCAGGCAGACCGAATTGGCCACGGCATGATGACACCGCGTCTTTTCTTCATGGCGATAAGTAGCCGCCTCACGGACTTTTTTTTATAATAACTACGGATACTGCTACGACGATAATGCGTCGTCTGTTACTCTCTTTCTCAACATTCAACATAAACGTGTATGTTGTATTAAATATTAATGAAAAGGTAATCTAAAGTATTTGTTATATTATATGTTATATTTAAATATTCAAACAAATTTGTTTGTAAGGGGCCCCGTTTATATAAGAACAACTATTTCAAATATTAATATCATGGTATGTGCAAACTTAACAACCAAACTATTGTAAAATCAAAACTTTAAACTTTTATATAAAAGTTTCCGGCAATTCAACATATGTTTTATTCCTTTTTAAATATTAATATCCTCTGGGAATTATTCTTTTAATTTTAACTGTAATGTTAGCTCTACATGAGCAGTAGTCATAGGCAACAGCCTATTTTGTGTCCGGTCTTCCTACCAGCACGCTTGTCAAGAGTCAATGTTCAAAGACTATAGAATAAAAACTAAAAATAAAAAGGGCGAGTGCAACAAATACTTGCTAGGATGTAATTTAAAAAGCAATTCGCCCAGTCCTATAACAGGCCGTATTACTTCAGTCCCGATATGTATGATACCATCAGGCTGGAAAAATAACTGTTAGTTTCCCAAGTACTATTTTTTATTCCGTTTGTAAGCGCCGTAAATTCTATCGTTAAATCTCGGAGAGTATTCCTTCAGATAATTATGCATGGAGGCTGCTCGTGGTACTTTCTTGCGTTTCTGCCCAATGACGTCATCATCATCATCATCATCATCATCATCTCGTGCTCGTTTCAAAATGTTTGTTTCCTCTTCTTTAACTGTTGAATCTTGAGGCGTAACTTCAGCTGGTTGTGGCTTCTCGAGTCTTGATGTGATTGGCGCGAACATTTCTTCCATTGCAGCATCTCGTTCCATTCGCGCTTGCTTCGCAAGTAAATATTTTGCGCGTATATTAGCCACGACACGATGCAAGTCCTCTGCAACGTCCGACATTATACTATGTATAAAACTAAAGAGGGCACAGTTTATATATTAGTCCTCTTGTCCGCTAGAATGGCTCCACCGTCAACAATTATGGCAGGTTCGCCTTGCGTTGGTGTGACAAACATGCCCGGTTTGTTGACTGGTTTGCGCGACGGTTGTCTCTGCGAAGGTGGTTTGTTAGTGACTGTATCTTTTGCACTGGCGGGTTGCATCGACATATGTGTCAGCCATATTGGGATAACATCGATACTACTCTGCACTTTAATTAAATCGTGCTAATATATTCTCTTGCATGTTCTTACTGTCATCTACAGTATGTTTGATTGCAGTCACATAATCTTCTACTACTTTAAGTTTGACGTCGATAGCATTTACGATACTATAAATTGTTTCTATTTAATTTTTTTCCAATGCTGTTAATATAGCGGTAACATAGTTTTCATTTGCAGACTGAACATAAGCCTTGTTAACAGCGTCCGTGCTCCGTTTCGGTGTGCTGACATCTTTAATACGTTTACCATTTGCGCTGCAGTTACCGTCAGACGTAGACTCTAAACATGTCTCGTCTCGCCGCTTTAAGCCACTATGGCCGAACTTTGATATCGCGAAGCTCATACCTTACTGTCGTATGATTATATACTGATCAAAGCCACGACGATAATGTCCTTTAAATAGCGGCTTATCTTTTACTATGACGAGAAATCCGTAAGGTTCGTTCCAGCATAAAGCGCAAACGTCTTAGAACTTGTCAAATGTCACATCAGTGTTGACATGATCTGCGTAAACGTGACGTAAGTTTGTACCATCCATGTGAAATATGACAAGCATGTTACAATTATCGCGAACGAGCTGCTTTGCGGCACGTGAATAAGTTTGACATAGGTACAGCGCATCAACACCTACATGGCGACCCATTGTAAAGTATGCTTGTATGGAGCCTTGTTTTTCGCATGCTTAATCATCAAACACGAAAACTGAGTTTAGTCTTGCCTTGTCGGTGGCACGACATCATCATTGTCACTGCAAGGAAAATACTGTACACCGTCAACTGCTTTAAGTACTTGTGCGAGACGTTGGTATTTAGGCTGTTGAAGTGATTTTGAGTACATGTATACATTCTCGAAACGTAAACCATTCGGTTCTTCGAGTAAGCTCATTAGCACACATGTTTTCCCAGACCCAGAAGCCCCTGCCATGATGCATCGAACTGTGTTGGGCAGTAATTCTCCATGCTATGTTCGTTCATCACCTTTACAAATATGCACGGGTAGAGTTGTATCTTGTTTCACGACATCCATGTTTCTGAAGGAAAATGTATATAGTGTGCACTTATATGCAGACGGGGTTTAGTGTTGTGAGATGCGTTGTAGAGGTAACATCAAGAAGAAGCGTGGTAGTGGTATTGTAAATTCAATCATTAACAACTTACCATTCGAAGCACACTTGCCCGGATATCGATTCTGCGGTCCCGGTACAAAGCTTGAGAAGAGAATAAAACAAGGCGACGTAGGAATAAACGCTCTCGATAATGCGTGTAAAGAACACGATATAGCATACGCGGCCAGTAATAATTTGTCAGATAGACACGCGGCAGACTCGATTCTCGCGGACAAAGCAAAAAATATAGCTAAATCATCCCATAGTAAATTAGGCGAACGCCTAGCAGCTTCGGGTGTATCTAAAATAATGAAGTCGAAAATTAAAAGGGGAATGGGGATGAAATTTACAGTCAATAAACGAAGGCCTAAGACGAAAAAGCGTAAACGAGTTGTGAGGAATAGGAAGGGTGGTTTCCTACCATTAATCTTACCTGCCCTCGGGGCACTAGGGGGGTTGATTGGTGGAATTTCTGGGATTGCTCGCGCGGTGAACTCTGTGAAAAACAGTTGGCTGAAGCTGTCCGTCACAATCGCTCACTAGAAGCTATTGCTATCGGCAAAGCAAAAAACGGGAAGGGGCTCTATCTTCGACGTTTCCCCATGACAAAGAAGCGATGAAAATTAAAATCATTAAATCACTGCTGAGAAGGCCTCTCACTAACGTGGATTTAAAAAAAAATTGTCTGTAAATTAAAAGTACCTTACTTTCGTGGTATTTTCGTGCGCGATAAAATGCCGCTCAAGCCAAGACGAACCGAATGTGGAATTACTAATTTAGAAGATAATAGCGGCTTCGGCACGCATTGGGTTGCGTACAAAAAGGTCGGTATCAGTGCTAAATATTACGATAGTTTCGGAAACTTGCGTCCCCCACCTGAAGTTATTACATATTTGAGAGGTACTACAATAACATACAATTATGATAACGAGCAACGAGCCAACAAATGGAATTGCGGTCATCTATGTTTAAAATGTATTTGTAGTCAATATTACGCGCGCTACATTATATATGAGAGAGAAGTAGGAGAAATTTGTCAGTCATGTCCGTGACATTGATACTTAGTGGACAAAGCTCCGAGTTGAGTACTCTGGCATTTTCAACCATTAGAGTTGAAAGGTAATTGGTCTGCTGCATTAGTTGATTTTCAAACATACTGTTCTATACCAAATGTTGATGTAGCAAACAATGTATTTCATTTTGTGAAAGCAAACTCTGCTTCTGAAGAAATATTACTACCTGTAGGTACATATGAACTGGAAGATATTTCAGATTAAGTATCACGTGCTCTCCGCCTTGACAACAAATTTCTCCTTCGCAGAAATGCAAATACGCTCAAGTGCGAAATGTTTGGTAATGCAGCTGTACATTTTACAAAGGATGATACCATGGCAGACATGCTGGGTCTTGAACATAAAGTTTACAAAGAAAATACACTACATGTTTCCCCATTGCCCGTAAACATTATGTCGACTAATGTAATAAGAATTAACTGCAATTTGATCGGCGGCTCATTCCTGAACGGTACGCCAAGCCAGACACTTCACGAATTTTCTACGACCGTGCCGCCAGGCTTCAAAATAGTAGAGGTTCCCACGTCATTAATTTACACACCGGTAATACTTAAATCAGTGCACGAAGTTGTAGTTAAAATCGTAGATCAGGGAAACAGGCTAATTAATTTCCACAGAGAAGAAATCACGCTGAGATTACACCTGAAACGTGATGGGGCTGAATTTTAATAAAAAGGGTGCACACAACAAATCAGTCGTTAGTTCGAAGCAAGAGCTCAGTGTGTTAACACATGAAAACGTTATTTTTCTTAAAGGACTCGGCTTTGCAGTTTGCAAGTATGGACGCTGGTATTTCAAACGTTGAAGAGCCAGTTAGCTATGAAGACTCTATTACGAAAACTGAGTACCATACATACTCACAATTTTTGCCATGACCGTATACTCTCTCGTCTGAAATTCGTATTCCGGTGCAAAATCACGACGTGTATACTGTACCTTCCAATTCTTTTCTAAAATTCAAAGGTATGCTTACAAAGCCGAATGGAAATAATCCCACATCGTCCAAGCTCATTCGCAATAGCATACTGCACATGATCAGTAGAATATCTTTCGAGCTCAACGGGACCGAGATAGACTATACGCGGGACGTGGGAGTTATGACCACGATAAAAAACTATCTTTGCTTTACGAAGAATAAGCTAACTGCAGCCAAGATGGCTGGCTGGGGTCTCGAAGACGATTTTCAAATTCCAAAACATGCAAATGGTAATTTCGAAATAAGCGTGCCACTTAGTTACTTGCTAGGATTTGCTGAAGATTACAAACATGTGATTGTGAATTCAAAACAGGAACTGGTTATTTTGCTGGCCAATACACAGGCAAACGCACTTTACGATACAGCTGCGCCGCCCGAAGCAGTGAAATTATCATTGCTATCAGTAGAGTGGTTCCTGCCTCACGTAATGCTAAATGTGCGTGAACGTATAAAATTCTTAAAATATGTTGAAAAGGGACGTAACTTAGATATTGCTTTTCGCTCATGGGCGCTTGAAACATATCCCAGCGTTACTCAGTCGATGCATGTCAATTGGAATGTAAAATCTAGCTTTTCTTCCGAGAAACCTAGGTACATAATTGTAGCTTTTCAAACAAATAAACGAAATACCATTTCTGCAGATAGATCGAGATTTGATCACGTTAAAATTTAAAATGTAAAAGTTTATCTCAACTCTGAAAGTTATCCATACGTTGATTTAAATGCCGATTTCACAAATGGACGTATAGCTCTTCCGTACAGAATGTATGCACAGTTTCAACAAAATTATTACGGTAATGCAGCATCACCTACGCTAGAACCGCAAGACTTTATAAGTAAAGCACCTCTTCTAGTCTTTGACGTTAGTAAACAGGACGACAGAGTTAACAGTGGCGTTATCGACTGTAAAATTGAAATAATGACTGCTGAAAACATACCTGCAAACACTCAAGCATATGCGCTTATAATTCACGACCGCCTTGTAAGTTACAATTCAAAATATCGAGTTGTTAAAATACTGACGTAATGAATGTACGCTACTCAGTCGCCTTTTGTCGCTCGTCATGTTTGCAAATACGCAGGGATTCACCTCGCAATGCGGATATATTATTAAGGAAATTTCCATAGCCTATGCTAATAACACAATGAGGTCATGCACATTCCTACCGCCATTTCCCTGGCAATTATTAGATCGCAAAAGTCAAATTACAAATAAATGGTTGTCGGAACATTACCACGGTCTATCGTGGCAAGATGGTAGTACAGAATACGGTAAAATTCGTGATATTTTAACAGAAATGTTAATGTCAGACAACGATGTAATATTTGTTGCCGGCGCTGAGCAAAAAAAAATGGTTGAGTATATACTGTCCTGAAAATACACAAATTTGCGACCTACAAAGTCAATATGGCTGTCCCTCGTTTAAAAAATTGAAAGTAAAGTATTCAGATGTTAATCATAACTGCGATGCCTGTGGTCAGAATTGGGCCTCTCCTAACCTAAATGCGTTGTTATTGCGGCAGTGGGCTTTGAGATGTGGAAGGGGTGATTGCTAATCGTAAAACGTATACTTGCCAGCAGAGGTGGTAGTGGTGGGGAACAATCGCGTATATAAGCGCCTCGTCGATTCGTTTTAAAAGTCAGTATCGTC
>PNEQ01089298.1:0-12723 GCA_003012365.1 Medauroidea extradentata | reverse complement strand
TAAACTTAACCAGTCAGTGACATACAAGAAGTTGGCAAATTTAGAAATAGGTAAACAATATGTGGCCAGCGATTTTCAGATTATAGAGTCAGCGTACGGTGGAAAGTGCGTAACATGTATTCAGGACAATGAGTTCTGCGTACATTTACCGAAGCAGTATGTGCAGATATTCAGTACCTTTGGAGAATTGAACAACATTACAGCGCGCATTACTTATGCAGGATTGAAGTCGCTAGGTAATGGTAAAGTGATGCACGTTTTAGAGTTTTCAGCGGTGTAGAAGAAAACCTTATTTTTCCCCCTATGCAAATGAAACATAACATGTATGTAACATTCAATCCGCTAAACGTTGCTCAGTATGCAGTTATTAGCGCTGGCTACAGACGAGTTCATTTCCAGCCTGCAGGTCTTCAAGGACAATTAGAAGCTTGTAATGGACTGGAACACTGGGTATGTTACAATGAAGAAAAATGTACAAATGTGATAGCTGTGCCATGTTAATTTATCACCTGTCCAGTATATCATTTAAGACCAAATACATGTTTGCCGACAACTACCGCAAGTTTAATGAAGAGAGCAGAATATGAAACTCTACAGCAGAGGTGGTACGACGACACCATATATTACAAGCTGACTACAGAAGACGGGACTACTACAAGTTGGCAAGAATCCTGTACGGGAGAGCTTCACACCACAATATTGGACGAAGGAAGAGTGTGCTGGCAAACTGTATGTACACCGCTAACATGTGAAGTTTATTTACCAACTTCTGTTTTGAAAAGAAACACATATTAGTGACTCGTGCTAGAGCAGTGTATATGTAAGCCAGTATTGCAACATGCCGTCAGATGATGCCTCAGTGGAAGGAGAAATTATTTGCAGGAGTCGATGTACATGTATGTCAACAACGTGCCGTCTACTATCTTGCCTGTGGCAATTACTGGTCGAGATTGTAAAGAAATAGGCAGGCTGGTTGGCGCAGAGCTCAGTTCGCAGTTGGCCGAAGTAGGAAGATGACTACATTTCATCCTTCAAACTGCTACGCAGAGTGCGTGCCATCGTTATCTAGTGTTACGTACAGTTTCTGAGCCCGGAAACAATCTGAAGACATTTACTGAAGAGTGCGACGGAAAAATACACGTCCGTTATTCGCACGAATTAACATTCTACGAACCAAGTCAGCAAGTTGTTGACTGCTCTGCAAATGGAAAATGTTTTGTCCACTACATGAGAAAGGAGACGCCTCTGCCATCAACACCAGAAGATGTACTTGCGTTTGCTGCAAGTAACTGTGAGCAAGACCTACAGGCATCGCTGGCAACTTTACTTTCACCTGGATCGCCCGCAACCCTTCATTCACCGGACTGCCAGCAGCCGCATGATGCCACGCTGTCACCAGCCACGCTGCAGATCTCGCCGCCACCTTCGTCCTGCAAGAAGCCGGTAGTGCGTAAACGAAGACAAAGTTCCAGAACTGCTGTCAACAAGAAGCGAAAAGTGCCAGTGCAAGAAGCTTCAAGTGTGAACAATCGTACTGCTGCGGCTAGCAATGCAGCATTGAAAAAACTGATTAAACGCATAATGTGTGACTCCATAGCAGTGCACGCCATCTTGTCGGGGTGAAAAAAGTGTATGACGTCAGCTTGTATATTTAAAGCCCTTGTGTTCGAGCTTGCTAGCACCATTCGTATCCTGTATCTACGACTAGCAACATGGCTCTGTACAATCCTACAACAACATATATCGATGTTGAGAAAGGCGAACAGTGTGTTACGTATTCATTTATGAGGGGCGATACAATGGCTACATATACTGAAATCTGCAACGAGCGCGATAGACATTGGATACTCGCGCATGAACCTGGAATGTTTGAGCGCAGTCAAGACACTGTGGACTGTGTGTATTCTGAGGGCTGCCCTGTATTCAACCTACAACGTCCACAACCGAAAACCAGAACGACTGGAGAGCATCGCATCGCAGATGAAGGTGACATCAGCATCATGATTCAAGACGCTTCTACAAATACTGAGTCTACCATCGAATTGAATTTATCGTCTGATGAACTAAACCAGTTGGTTATGACGCATGTAAATAATGCTATAAGAAAATGTCTAACTGATTTATTGAATTTGTTGTAAATACAGGAACAATATTTAGCGACTATAATGTATACATTGTAAATAATATTTGTGCAAGAGTATGTTGGCTGTAAAATATTTCTGTCTGTTGCAGTAATACTTGAGCATAGTAGGGAAAAATCACGTATATATTTGTCTGAATTCATTGTTAAAGTGTATGTATTTTTGTCTCATACATTTTGTGTGAAACGAGAACTTGTTTTTGTGGAAAAAAAATGAATGTACTTTCATGTCAACAGACTATTAGAAAAAAAAATATTTCAATAAATATGTAAAATAAAATATATATGTGTACATCTTTTTATTTCAGAGTAAAAAAGCTCAGTAAGCTATCATGAAAATATTACAAATATGTTAGTATTTTATTTCATTAAAACAGTGGCGATGCATGTGAAGTGTTCTAGGACATGCAATAACTATACATAATTCTCAGAACTATTAGACTAGTAGAGACATGCACACTCTACAACCAGTAGCGAGCAAGATATGAATCCTCCTCCTGTAAAACATGTAGGTCTCAACAACACAACTGTTACGTGCACAAAGTCAGATATTACATTGCTTGCCTAGGAACACTACCACGCTTCGCCACTGTAAGTAAAGAAAGTTTTTGATTTTAACATTGGCATAGTATATAGTTAAATTAACGTGTGAGTAATATTAACTTTCACACTCAAGAGAAATAAGGTCTCGCATTATATGATGCTAGGGAATAAGATTTTTTACCACTGTACATTTGCATGCAGTTATGAGAATATCGACTAGAAATAAATTACATTTTTTGTAAAAATGATGATACGTATTTTCTATTGATCAAAAAATCTCGAGGCATGCCAGTTGTGAACTGGCGGAAGGGAGGAAAAGAAATAAAAATGTGTAGGCCATGCTCATTTACAAGCAGTAATCAACATTCTGCCACCACTGTGAAATAAATAACACTTTAAAAAATCTCGAGGCATATTAGTCGTGAAGTTATGCATTGGCGGAAGGGAGGAAAAGCAATGTGTAGACAGTGCTCATTTACAAGCAGTAATCAAGATTCCGCCACCGCTGTGAAATAAATAACACACGTCAGAAAAGAAAGACGATTTATATTATTATCTGTCTCGAGACACGATTACAGACTGCTGGGAAAGGTAGATTGCTCTGGAGGAAAATAATCAAAAAAATTTAGGTCAAGGGTTGACATGCACCCTCTCCTTCGAGAGGAAAAATTAATAACCATATATAAAAAAGGACATAACGTATTTTACAGGAAACGGTTGGTATTCGAACAAAACATGAAATTGCCTCGTATAATCAACTCTGTGGGGGACTAGAACGCAGTCTCACGATATTAAATCACCCCCTACCCCTCCAAAACAATAATAACATCTGGCATGTGAAGAGTTGGCTACAATAAACTTTCCCCCATCAAGCACAATGGTCCCCCGTCTCCAGGGGGCGCTGCCTACCTTAATATAACTAACCCCCATCGTTCCTATAAATAAATATTTACTCACGAAGAAACGTGGAGGGATCGGGGGAACTGAATAGATCCTGGCCAATACGACAGGAGATCATAATTCGCTTTTTCCCCTTCCATATCTTCCTCATAACATCTGGAATGCGAGGGAATGTAACTGGTAAAGTTCAGGGGTACAGAACAGGGAACCGTTTGTCTATCATAATTCTCATCCTTCCAGCACTTGATCACCGTGGTCAAAGTGTCACAATTAAAAAAATTTAATTCCAGCCCCAGCTGCTTCTTTAATAGGTTTTTTCCACCCTACTACGAGTGATTGGTTGTATACCGGCGCGGGACGAACTTGGAGGTGACTATAATGTGCTCTCATCTCAGAAGTCGATTAAGCGCCGAGCGTATATATAACCCCCTGCGTTGCCGAAAAAAGTCATTAGTCGTGTAGCAGACGGTGCCAAGTATTTGTCTCCTGCTTTGACCACGATGTACTACACTAGCTATATTCGACCTTGAAGGTAAAAGTATTTACTGAACTCTATTTATCTTCGATGATTCAAGTGTGTTATGTATTTATTTATAACTCTGTGTACGATGCTTATTTGCTTGCAGGTGCAGAATAGCAGTAAGTCTCGTGTGCTTTTTAGAACACGATACTTCGCCAGTGCCTGTTGACAGCAGCTGATCCGAGCAAGTATTACTCCGTTACATTTTAATTTTTTTATATTTTTCATTTGTAAACAATAACTAATCATACATATGTATGTACGTTTTTTACAGTTTACGAATCGTTGATCGCTGTTGTGCCTTTCCCTGGAGAAGTGACGGGGAAACGCTAGTAGCAACACGCCCTTGCATGTATGGCTATTTTTAAAAAAATATTTAATGTACTATTGCAAATATTACTTTAACAATTACTAATAATTTGCATGTTATGTGTGTTCAGTTTGTGCTCCGGTCCAAGACGAATTCGGGGAGTGATTGCTATACCTGCTGTGTGTGCTCCTGAAGTGTCGGTAGAGCAAGAGACGTCCGCCATCTACTCACGTGACGTCCAGCAGTAAGCATCGGCGAGGCCTTCTTGGAGGTAAGATGGTGCATGTTTAAAGTTTCTACAAGTGCGTGTGTGTGTGTTATGTATTATAACTAATCATATTTGGTTCTTGTGTGTGCACAGTTCGTGACCGGTCTAGGAACGAATTCGGAAGTCTGCCGCTCGTCTAGCACGTTCCTGCGTGTGCAGTAGAGTGCGCAAGAGACGATCCAGTGGTTTCCTGCACCACCAGTAGAGTGCGGGAAATCTTCAAACATTTACGGCAGTAAGCAGCGACGTGACTTCCTGACAGGTAAGTTATTATACGTTTAAAAGTGTTTACAAGTGCTTGTATATGTGCATCTACTACAGCTAACTTCTTGTGATTACGTGTTGCAGTTCATCCCTTGTCTAAGGCCTGAACTCGGAAGACCGTCGCACCTGCCAGGGATGTGCTGGTTTAAGACAACTAGAGACCAACAGTACCGAGAATGTTCCAATCTTTACAGCAGTAAGCAGCGGCGTGACTTCCTTGCAGGTAAGTTGATACATGTTTAAAGTTTTTACACGTGTTTCGTTTATTTCTATATATTATAACTAATCAGTGTCTGGTTATTGTGTGTCCAGTTCGTGTCCTGAGTTGGGATAAAGAATTCAGAAGACCGCTGTGCCTGCTGTGTGTGTGCGCATGTGTGTGGCCAACGACTTCTTGCAGCATCAGTACTGTTCAGGAGCCGATCTTCTGCCGGCCAGTCTGCTGCAGGTACGTAAGATTTCATGTCAACTACAATTTCTGTTTTCTTCATCCCAACTGAATATAATATATATAATTAACCTCTTGTTTTTTTCTGTGTGTTCAGTTCGTGACTCACTCGCGGGGGAGAATTTACGCTCTTTGCTGCAGATCTCTCTCGCACGCGCACACAAGTCAATCTAGAACTTCCGTTCATATTGAAGGAATTGTAGACGCCATCCCTTGTCTCTCCCCATTTACGTACGTATGCGTGTAATATTTTACTACTTGTTACTACACATGTGTGTAAAAGTGTTAATATTGTATTTTTACTCGTGTTTATCTTTTGCAGGTGCTGTAAAACGACATCATCATGGACGCTAGCTCTACTTTCGTGTCTTCGTCTGCTTCCTCAACACCTGTAATTTCCTCTTCGACACCTGCCGAGGTAATACAACCCTCAGCACTGCAGTGCAGGTATTGTAACGCACAGTTCACGGCCTGTAAGAGCAGGCTCCGACATGAGCGGAACTTCAAACTTAACCCGCACAAAGAAGGCCCGGGCGTGTGTTAGAAGTGTGGAATAGAAATTGCCCGCAAACATGATCTAGATAATCATATTCAATCATGTACGGGAACAATAAAGCAAGCTACAACGAAGAAGTGCAAGTACTGCTTTTCTACATTTTCACACTCCAGAGATGCTAGACGTCATGAGCAATATTGTCAGCTTAATAACAACAGGGCGACTCTGGAATGTGACAAGTGCGGAAAACAGTTCTCTAGGCCTGATTCAATAAAGCGTCATAGCGACAAATGTAACGGACCCAAACCACCGCCGGCGAAGAGAGCAAGAACTGTTGCGAAGCCGACACCTGCCCCCAAGGTCAAACAGGTGGCTGTTGGAGCTGGACCAGCCAATAGATTCGGCTTCATACTCGTTGAAACTGCGTTCCACTCCACAATGCGAACGTATGTGTCAGAGAACATGAGTAGCGAGGCACGTGATATAAGCACCTACCTGGAGAACATGAAAGGCAATATCGTCGGTCAGCTTAGGGACGAACTTTCAATGCAGGGGCCCGTTAAATTTAACATTTTTCTGGAATGCCTGTATGGCAAGAGCAAACCCCATGCTGACGACGAGCGAGCATTTAAAACCAAGAACGTGCCGCTGTTCAATGACGACGATATTGAAGATGCTGTAGATGCTAGCATTGCGAAAATATGCCAGGAAGAAGAAGAGTATCAGGGAAAGGGAAGTGGCTGGAGCCTAGTTCAAGTGAGGCGGCTTCAGTTATGTATAAAGAAGCACGACCCCCTGTGTGTCTCGAGCTACGTGGATCTGCCGGCATGCATAAAAATTAGGAATGCAGTGATTAATCCTCAGAATCATGATTCTCACTGCTTCCAATGGGCTCTCTTCGCACGGTACATTGAAGGTCGGAATCCAGAATGTGTGGACGACTGATATCGTGACTTGGTGGGTAAGAAATTCAATTTCGAAAGCATTGATTTTCCTACGCCACTAAGTCAGATAAAGGTCTTTGAGAGGAACAATCCGGCAGTGAGCATCAATGTGTTTTCATTACTCGACGTTGATGGGGAGACAAAGGTGGTACCCTCGCGTGTAGTGAAAGAAGAAAAGACAGAGCACTTTGATTTGCTGCTCGTTACAGATGGTGAAACAAACCATTATGTATATATTTCAAATTTTTCAAGGCTTGTACATTCTCAAATTACAGCCCACGATAATGCAGTGCACGTCTGTAAGAGGTGCTTCAAGACGTACGATGACAAGCCCCGAGTGACAGGGCTCACAGGGGCAGAGACACTGGCAGCACATAAAATCCATTGTAACCCGCATACACCGGCGAGAATTGAAATGCCTGAGCCTGCAGAGAATGGCACCCAGCCCGTATTAAAATTCAAAAATTTTCAGAACTCTGACAAGCTTCCCATTGTAGTCTACGCCGATTTTGAAGCGATGTTGCTCCCGCTTGTTACATGTCAGCCTGACCCGACCACCTCATTCACCCATAGATACCAGAAACATGAGGTCCACAGTTTCTGCATGTACGTGCATGTAGACAACAGCATAATACCCCCGGAAAAAACAACAAGCCTATCAGAGAAAAACTGATAGTGTACACGGGAGAAGATGCTGAAACAAAATTCACTGAAAATATAGTGGACACTGGCAAAAAGGTGCAGTCAATATACGAAGATGTGGAAGCGATGAAACAGCTCGACGGTCGTCAGCTTCATCGTTATCGGTCTGCTACCACATGTTGCCATTGCTCAGAGCCCTTCACGGAGACGAACTGGAAGGTGCGTGACCACGACCATTTCAATGGTAATTTCATTGGTCCAGCATGTAATTCATGTAATAAGCTTCATCGACGACCAAAAAAGCTGCCGGTCCTCTTCCACAATCTTGTCTGCGATAAGAATTTCATCATTAAGCACTTGGGCTATGACGAAAAAGACATTTTTATCATCCCCCACACTGAATAGAAATTGATTACTTTTTCGAAATCTCTGGAGAGTAGATTCACGCTGCAGTTCATTGATACGTACCGGTTCATGTCTGCCAGCCTTGCCACACATGTCGAGAACCTGCCTGTCGACAGATTTTGTAACACTTCCGAGCACTTTGATGCCGACAAGATGGCTCTGGTAATGCGGAAAGGCGTGTTCCCATACGACTATGTCGATTCGTGGGATAAACTGAACGAGGCGCAATTACCATCACAAGATGCCTTTTTCAACCGTCTCAGCGGTATGCAAATATCCGATGCTGACTATGCTCATGCCCAAGATGTTTGGTCCGCATACGAGTGCAAAACGTTGAGCCAGTACTCGGATATTTACTTCAAAAGCGAAGTACTTCTCCTGGCAGACATTTTTGAAAACTTAAGGAATCTCTGTCTCGACACATACGGCCTTGACTGCATGTGCTACGTGAGTGCTCACAGCTTCAGCTTTGATGCTATGATCAAAGGAACAAAGATCTCCCTGGAACTGCTCACCGATTATGACATGAAGAAGGGATTAGGGACAGTGTGGTTCAGTGTATTAAGCGACACTGTATTGCCAACAATTCCTACTTGCCCGAGACGTATGATGCTGCGAAAGAATGGATGTACCTCCAGTACCTTTATGCCAACAACCTTTATGGTTGGGCAATGTGTCAGTGTCTCCCAGTCGGAAACTTTCACTGGACTGACACGAACATTGATGTCACCAGCATACCCGACGACGGCGAAATAGGCTACATTCTGGAGGTAGATGTTTTGTACCCGCGACATCTGCACGAAACTCACCGGGACTTGCCATTCTTGCCGGTGAGCGAGTGCCCTCCCGGTTCGAAGCAGGGAAAATTGATGACGACCTTGTTGAGCAAGGAAAAATACATTGTGCACTACGTTAACCTGAAGCAGGCAATATCACATGGCCTGCAAGTAACACATGTCCATAGGGTGTTGCAGTTTGAGCAGAAAGCATGGCGGAAACCGTACATTGATTTAAACACTGCGAAATGCCAGGCTGCTGCTAATTACATTGGAAAGGATTTTTTCAAGTTAATGAATAACTCGTGTTTCGGCAAACAGATGGAAAATGTCAGGAAACGCCAGGCCATGGAACTAGTATGCACAGAGCGTAGATCTAAGAAATTGATTTCCAGACCATTGTTCAAGTGCCGCACAGTTTACAATGAAAATTTGGCTCTAATAAAACTGGAGAAGGAAAGAATAGTGCTGGACAAGCCTATCTACGTGGGGTTCGCCATTCTAGATCTGAGCAAAACATTGATGTACACCTTCCACTACAATGTCATGAAGAACAAGTACGGCGACAACATTCAATTGGCATATACGGATACTGACAGTCTTATTAATGAAATACATACAGACGACTACTACAAAGACCTTGCAGCTGATCCCATTTTCATGTCGGAGTTTGACAACAGCTGCTACCCACCTACTCACCCATGCCATTCAGCAACAAATAAAAAAGTCGTCGGAAAGTTTAAAGACGAATGCAGTGGTGAAATTATGAGTGAGTTTGTGGGCCTCCGTGACAAGATGTATAGCTACAAGTGCGGCACTAAGGAAGTAAAGAAAGCCAAGGGTGTACAGTCGTCGGCGGTACACAATAAAATCACCTTTCAGGACTACAAGAGAATTTTGACAGAAAGACAAACAATGCTGGTAGAAGTAAATAACATCAAATCACACCATCACAATCTGTACACGCAAACCATCAACAAAATAGTTTTGTCTTGGCACGATGATAAAAGAATTATACTAGACGATGGCATCCATACTGTACCACATGGTTACCAGCAATAAGACTGTCAGAGCAAAAAAACATCGCCAGTCATTAGCAGCAGCACGTCGTAGCCCAAGTGGTGGATTACCAACCTTCAAAACGGTGTAGCTCAACAAATGTAATTGCAATCGTTGCAGAATGTTTTATTTTTCCTCTTTTTGCAACAGCTGTCCACACACCCATGCACTACAGTTACTAGAGGTAGTATTATCTCGCCTATCTTTGCACTTCCTCTATCTGTCCATCTGTACTCTTTCTCTGTGGCTGTCACCTTTCTTGCTAGATTCAATTCTCAAAAATGGATTAGCTGTTTTCTTTTCTGCTTTGTAAAACGCCTATACAATATGTTGGCTCTTACCATCATATTGCATAGCTCCAGTCCCAAGCCTGGAGAGCTGCTATCAAGTTTGTGTAACAGCAATCTTGTGAGCAGTAAAGCTTGAGAGCATTGCACTAACATGATCAACATCAAAGACTGTGTAAGAATGAAAAAAATGTTTTAAAAATATACCTTACAAACATAAAATAATAAAACAACACACCCTCGAAGCCTAGCAGATGATGCGCGGGAAAAATTCCAAGTTAGCAATAAGGACTACTGAATGAGTAAGCAATACGGATGACAAGGTGGACGATGAGACACGAAAACAAAATGGCAGACATCATCCAAATGGTGGCGTCGTCTGTCGGTGCCGAGTGAGAGAGAAAGAGAGTGAGAGGATAGAGAGAAAGAGAGAAAGAGAGAGAGACTGATGACATGGAAAGAGGGCGTCGTCTGTCGGAGCCATGCTAGAAGGAATGATAAAGCAGGAAAATATGGAATGATAGAGCAGGACATTGAGACCCATGCTCTAGACTATTCTCGAAAGAATGACAGAGCAGGAAAACATGGATGCCAAAAAAATATTACCTAGATCATTCTCGAAGGAGTGAGAGAGCAGTGGGAGAAAAAAATTAAACGAATGACAGAGCAGGATAAAACTTAATACAAGACTAGACTATTCTCGAAAGAATGACAGAGCATGAAAAACACGGAAGCCAAAGGATTATTCTCGAAGGAATGAGAGAGCACGAAGTAATGGAATGATAGAGCAGGAGAAAAATTAACAGAATGATAGAGCAGGAGAAAATGAAATACAAGATGGCCACCAAAATGGACGACAAGATGGCGGACAAGATGGCAGACAAGATGGCGGACAAGATGGCGGACAAGATGGCAGACAAGATGGCCGACAAGATGGTGGACAAGATGGCGGCCATGGCACCGAGCACCGGCGACACGCGCCACCAAAATGAACCCCCCTTTTCCTATTACTCAGCTATATTTTCCAGAATTAAATTTCATAAGGCCAGGAAGTCGACTGTTAACTATTTACTGTACTAAAAATGTAATTCGTTAATAAACTTGAAAATTGTTTACGTTTTACGAATTGATCTTCATTTTTATTTAGTCAATCATGCAACCAACTTTGTACAAACCCTTGACGAGAAGAAAGGACAGCCAATGCTGGGTTAGGTGAGATGTGCAATTGAGAAAATATTTATTTGGGAGTGTTCTCATTTAAAATTATAAGCCATATAGGGGTCGTTTCCTTACCCCAAAAAAAGTGAGATGTCAGATCAGAACATATGTACAGGCTATCATGCCCAGATTATGAATGGGCAGATAGACTCTACATGTGTTCTGATCTGACATCTCCCTTTTTTTTGGGTGAGTAAACGACCCCTACTTTTGAGGGAAACTTTGAGAACTTTTAGATAATCTAAATCAAAATGGCTAATTTCAAGTGTGTTTTAGAGAGTGTATGTATTAAAATGTGATGCTTAGAATTGGATAATTCAGCGACAACTTTGTAAGTATCAAAAATCACGAAGGATAACTTGACAGGGCATATAATTAGTAGTACATTACTAGCGCCTAGATCCAGAACCTCTAAGCACAGTGGCGCATGCGCACTGCCGCGGTCCTTCTCCTTGCCGCTCCTCTCAAGCCGTGTACCCCCTCCCTTCCGCTCGCAGGCCAGCGTGTTGCCTTGCCATCCACCACCACCACCGCTTCGGTCGCAATGTACAACCTTCAATTTGGTGAAGATTTTCACTATTATTTACCACTAAAATGTTTGCATGCACATATTATACAAGCAGTTACCAACACAAACGTACTTTGCTATGTTAAAACTGGCAGAACACTTTACACGGAAGAGAAGCAGGCTAGGTGAAGGCACACATTAGTAAAGTTCATGTCAAATATGTTGAATGCAGTTGCCAGTGCAAGATAAACTGCACTGAATACAAAGTGTTCACGTTTTTTCTCGTCGATTACATTGAATATTTGAATACATATTCATCATGTGTGCCGTGTAAACATATTTGCTGAAGGTACAAGCACATAAGAGAAAATTTAATGTAATATCTCGTTATTGAAACACAAGCAAATGGTGGTGAAGAAGTGACAGTTAAGTTGGGTTTAGAATCGCGGAAGCGTGCGTTGATTAAGAAAATGACCGAAAATAAACATTTCACACAAACAGAAGAACTCTCGGTAATAGAAAAACCTCCTTCTCTGGCACGTCTAACATTGTTGGCACTTCGGAAGTGTAGGAGTTCAGATACTAATCTGAAAACTACTCCCAGACAATAACCCGACAAATAAGAAAATTACTCTACCAATAAAATTTTCCCAAAAAATGAGATGTACAAACCAACGAAAGTCTTTCTCGGAACCAAAGGAACTTGAAGTCTTAAAATCACATTTGTTTTTATTTTTGTGAAATATTGTTAGTTTTTTAGGCGATACTTGTGAGTGCATTTTACTTTTACGAAACCATTTTAGCTCTCGTAGTTTTCTCATAACGGGGTGTCAAAGTCAAAATTAGTTTTTTATGCTGCCTTGCAAATGATGAAAACCAACTGACCAACTTATACAAAATAATTCGTTGTGAACTTACATCCAAAGAGCTTTGCAATAAAACATTTAAAAACCCACAACGTAATATTTTTAATTTTAAAATATTGCAAAAGAACA
>PNEQ01089290.1:0-12803 GCA_003012365.1 Medauroidea extradentata | reverse complement strand
CGTGGCGGCTAGTTTGATATAGGCGAACTTGGCCGCTTATTGGCTGCCCGAGGCTGTAGACTCCAGCCCCGAGTCTGTTGGCTCCTGCATGTTACTACAGGTTTCCTATTGGCCTGGCTGCCGACTAGCAGAGCAGCTGCCTCACGCTGATTGGCAGTAGGTGTTTCCGCCATGTTGCTGGACAGGGAAGCCATTTTGCTGGCGTGTGTGACTGAGTTCGCCTTCCTGCCGACTATTTCACTTCTGTATTCCTAAATATTCTGTGACCGTGGTGTGCCAGGGTGGCATTGCACAGTTGGTGCGCAACATGGAGAGACGTTACACATGTGCAGAAATGGCAGATATGCATCTCATGTATGGTGCTGCTGAAGGTAACATTACGAAATATGATTTCTTAAATAAATTTGTAGGAGGAGAGAGAAAGCACAACGTAGTGTTCGCACTCGTACAAATATAAACTTCTTAAATTATTGCTATCCGTAATTGTAACAATAAGAATTTATATTTTGGCAAGTAAGTAACTAAGCACTCAATTTAGGAACGTATAATGATATGTATAAGCTTTTGTGTAAAGTAGATTGCATGAATAAATGATATGTATAAGCTTTTGTGTAAAGTAGATTGCATGAATAAATACATATTTCTGTTCATATCTCGGCAAATACTCAAAATATTTCTATCACTTTTAGCAGACATATTCAACCACAACAGTTATTAATTACATGCTTTATCACTTGACAGCCATTTGGTGTCAAGAAATAATGAGACCAGATTAAGAGGAAATCATGTTTGTGCCAACAATGTACCAAACACTTTTATTCATTAATTTACTGAAATTGTTATTGGCACAGCTGCAGAGTTTCGGTACTAGACTAGACTGATACCAAGATTCTAGCAGCCTTTGTGTATGCAAGTTTTTTCTTCAGAGTCGGAGGGACTTCTAACGGACCTTTGTCCAAATAATACTCTGGCATAATTACTGTAGAATAGTTGACTGTTTCAGCTTTACGGTACCATACGACCATTTTCAACCGAACTTCGTGCAGAAGGCGTTAATGAATGCATAAAATATCATAAAACATTGACTTTTTTTTTGCGAGGAATGACTGCATTAAAAATTGTGATTGTACATTTTAATTAGGAAATTACTGCTCTGAGTGCTACTAAATATTGCATGCAAGTAGGCCTACATCTGTAGAAGGGAGTATTAGCCTATTCAGTTCAAATAACTTAACGTGATCGTTGCGTATTTTATTATTAAATTTCTTTTTTAAACTATTTCTGCAGGTGTTTGGTTGGCTACTGTTTGCTGGGTGCAAGTTGTGGAATCTATGATATGATGAGCAATGAAAAATTTGCAAGTCTTTTTCCCGGGTAGCACGTCGTTGCTGTCCTCTCGGGGCGGACCGATACTGACGTAGATTTGTCGGTATGGCTCTTAAGGATCACAGTCGCGCGCACGGAGACCCCGACAACTAATTAGAATATCAAATGCCTCGCAATCACTGTCTCTCTACAATTACTAATCAGAGGTGTCTCGGCCCGACGTACTTTGTGACTTGGCGAAATCTTAATGGCATCGCGACGCCCAAAACAACGACGATGGTGGCGCCTCGGCCCACAATACTCCGCGTCTCGACGCCTGACGGTGGCATTCCGCCTTACCGTCGCCGCGACTCGCCGACGACCCTCTCGGCTTGACGTCTGTCCCGGACCGACGCCGGCTTACTTCTCCCTCCGATTTGCGCAAAAAACCCCCTTCACTTGGCCAGTAGCTATGGTTCGTTTTGGGCCAATCAGGAGTCAGCTTACAACCGATAGCCCCGCCTCTCGAGGACAACAATTCCAGCCAGAACCGTATTTATTAAGTCATTTCTTAATTTCTCGATGCTATTAACATTCAGTTACATAAAATGATTCATTTACTTGTTAACATTTATGATTTCTTAATTACTACATAACTATAACACAGTAACAACTAGCAAAGCCATTGGCTGGACCCCTCCCCTCGTGTCCAGCTAGGGAAGTGGTTCGAGCGGGGTGGGGTGAGGCCCCAAGACACACTCTTCACCTGCGTCTCTCCCTCGTCTTCACAAAGACAAAATATGTACAATTCCTTATTTTTAACATAAAACTTGGTACAGTAATGGTATTTTAATTAGAACTATTGCAATGTGATCCTGATACAATGACGAAGAGAATGAATGGTCGCAAGACATAGCAATTATTGCACATTAATTAATGATGGTTGACACTGATAACTATTGAATATACCAAATCGGGGTGGCGACCATATGGGCCTGTCACAATACAATTCCTTATGTTTAATATAAAACTTGGTGCAGTAATGGTATCTTAATGAGAACTATTGCAATGTGATCCTGATACAAAGACGAGGAGAACGAATGGTCGCAAGACATATTTATTACTGCCTATTGATTTATGATGGCTGACACTGATAACTATTAAATATCATAAATCGGGGTGGCGACCATATAGGCTTGTCACAAACTAAGAAGGCATTTTTTGTTTTAAATTTTTCAATTCGTTTTAATTTATTGAATTTTAAAATTGGAGCTGTATAGTTACTTTGAAAATGTTGCATTTGCTATATAGTTTACAACTACAATGACTTTAATGTCAACGTGGACTGTGCAGTCATACAATAGCAGGGACAGCTGTAGTCATTTCTAGCTACATGCTACGATAAAACATTAATATTATGAACATAATTTACAGTAAAATGTCAAAATCTGCAGGTATATAACTATGTAACAGAATATATAACGTGATACATTTATATTTTTTAATTTTACAATTATAATAGCGACATACATTATAAGGAACTGAAAAAAAACTATCTACAACAATGATTTGTTGGATAAATAAAGAACTTCCAGAATAAAATAAATAACGTCATTATCCACTGCACTATGTCACGTAATGTTCATAAAGAGGAGGTATAACACGAATATAATAAAAAAACTTCAATTTCTCATAAATAATAATAAAACTAACTCATATGTTTAATTGTAACACGGTGTTGCTATAACACACATGTTGTTAAGATTTTGTTTTAAAATTCTAAATATACAGTTCAACATTTCCTTCTGAATGCATTTATTCAGCACAAGTTTGACGTATGAGAATGTGGAATTTAAATTTCAAAAAAATGCTTAACCTCAACACTTGTGGATTAAGTGCAAATTTACAAACATTCATAACATTTGTATATGTGCTTAACGTTTAATGATATGTTACTAGAAACGTTTAGTACGTTAATCCTACATTTTATCAAGGTGTCAGTTATGAAATAAAGAACTTAATGGCAGTTTTGCGTGGAAAATGTTTACCTCAGACTTTGTCTCAAATTCATATTTTTTTTACAAGAAAGCATATTTCGAGTTACCTATATCACAGAAACAGTTTCTCAATATCAGCAACACCAATATATATTTAAGATAAACAAATATGCAATACATATCGTAACAAAAAATATCAGTACCATATATTACATGGGGACTAGAGACACTGAACATTTTCTGGTTCTCTAACATGTAGGCTAGCTTCCAAGGTTATCTGAGTACACAAGCACAGGCCGCTGTTGATTAATATATCAGTAACTCAGCGACGCCATTTGATCAGGCCAGTACTTAATTTCTTCTTTTTCGCAGAATCAGTGCCCTACTGGATATGTCAAACAAGTAAAATGCCAACTGTGAAAGAGTTACGAACTTTCACTTGCTTGAATTCAATTCTTTGTCAGAAAGAAAAAGCGAATTTTTACATGTCTCTAACCGTTAGGGACCCTCGATTTTCGCGAAAAGATTTTTGCACCAGTGCTTCATTGGCTTACGTAAACACAAGCAGTTCCGCTTGTTGTTATTGTCGGTAGAGTGTATTTTTGAAGAGGCGTCGTTTGACTTTGCCACCCAGAAAGAAGTTAGCGCGACACCTCATGTCTGTGATTTCTGATTGAACGCCAAAAACATTATAGAGATAAAATTTCGAATAACTTGTCATGAAACAGACATACAGATGTGGACTTCAGTCATTTAAACTAGTTAGTGAAAAAAAACCTTCGCAAAAAAAACACGGTCCTTACTTATGATACAGTATTAAGAATTTTTATAGAAACACCTTATAGATATTACATCATAGTCCCGTTAGTTGTGTTCAAAAGTCGGACGATACAATTTTTTCATAAAAATCAAAGAAACAAAGCTTGCAGAACTTATTCTAAATACTCCTTTAGCGTAGTTGCACTAGCAGAACTGCATAAGATGCCAGGTAGCCTAATAATGTGAAGAAGGAACGACGATCCAGGCTGAAGAACCCCCAGGCGCTGAAAACCACACACCTCTCAGACAACTGCTGGGAAAATATCTGCTGCTCCACCATGGCGGCTGTACCGAGAGTTCTGTCGAAACTTAACTTCTGTAGCAGAGATATTGTCTTCATTCTCTTGTCAGTTACATGTTGCGGCAAGAATGTAGCCAGTACGATAACTGTGAAGAACTCCACTAATATCATCAAGTGAATGACTTGATGTTGTACATTAATATCAGCCGTTATTTGTGTGTTTACTTCTAATGTTGAAATTACCGAGTTGACTTCAAACATAATGTAGATAATGCTGGACACCAAAGCGACTATAATTTGGAAATTAAATGTGCAATTAGTCATCAACATAGTTTCGTCCAAGTAGTAGTATGTCTCTCTCAAGTTCCTCAGCTTATTTGCAGTTTTGTCACAGGCAGTTCCTTGTATACTGTGTACTGTAGTTTGACGTACTGGGTTTACAGGATAAACTCTGCTTGTGTGTGCGAGTACACTGTTTCCTGTAGACCTTACAGAAGTAGATTCACGTGTATGATCTTTCTGCAGAGAACCTTGCGAACAAACATCTATAATTTCTGTGTTTAAATGATCCACGCCCTTTCCTAAATAAGAATTATGTCTAAATATAATAAGACACCCAAGATCGTCATCAAATCAATCGAAAATTCAAATATAGACCAGAGTTTGTAACTGCTGTCCAGATTGTAGATAAAGTAAAATGTGCTGGTGTACAGTGTTGTTAAACACAACTGAATGAACAAAAATGCCCGCACATGTTGGTAGTTGACCCAGGATGTAGCGTGAAGCAGTTGATCTATGTGATTAATTCGTCTTATGATCTTACTAAATCGACAGCTGGTGCATGTTACCAATGTAGTTATTGTCCATGCAAGGGCAATTACCACAACAAGCCAGGAAACAACTTTGTCTTTCAGTTTTATTTCTGTCAGTGGGAATTTTATTTTGCTAAAGTAATATGGTCCTACTACAATTACAACAATTATGTAAGTCAGAGACTGAAATGTACCTGCGATGCGCGTTCTGTAATATTGAAATCCGTCGCTTTGATGATTTTCGATAGGCATCAACCCAAATAATTTTAAAACTGCGCATAAAGGTTTTACGGCTGACAATATACTTCTCGGAGGTTCGAATATCTTCATAGCAACTGCTGTTTATCTTCGCAGTACAGAAGACATCACGTAAAATCTCGTCAAAAAGACTTTGTTTTCAAAGAAAAATACGAAAGAAAATTTTAAATGTGAGAAGGATTATCTTGTACACGCTTTCCATCTGAATGCGAAAGAATGTACCACCAGTTCTGTTGCCTCAGCCAACGAGAACAGACCTTCACTGAAATAAAATTCAATATTACATTTAGAGTTTATGAGCGAGTACATCAATATGATTTCTATTGATTTGCATGATAAGCAATCGCAGTGAGTGCTTCCTATTTATATTACACATCGATTTAAAAAGTTTTGTCCTTTGCTGTTAAAATATTTATCTTATTCAAACTCTACGATGCTCTGACGTATTCTAGTGAAATAACTGTAAAATCAGTAACTTATGTAATATACATAAATTTAATTCGCTCGTTATATTCATGTTTCGAGACATGTGTCTTCTGCCATGCAATTTTGTGATAATATAGTAGTAATACTTGTTATAATTAGGTTTTATAAATCTAATCTCTTATTTAATTTTTGTGTATAGTAATTTAGTGTAGGAAAATGCAGTCTTGTGAAATGACCTTCCTGTCTGTGTGTGCCTGTGTAGGTGTATGTGTGTGTGTTTGTCTCAGTGTGTGTGAATTTCGTTAAACTGTGTACAAATGTAGTACTAGGTAACCTGACTTGACTTTTCTATGTTTTGTTTATGTCCTTTTCATATTTTCAAAACAGCGGCCTTCTTAACATTTTTAGATCAAGCTAGATTATCTACGGAAACGTATTTTAGAATTTCACACGATTATTTGACTGTATTGAATGGCGGCCGTCTAAATATTTTTGGATCAAGCTAGATACCTAAGGAATTGCATTTTAGAAGTTCATTAATGCATTTCGTTCATACAGTAGACACAGTTTTGAGATGGCGGACATTCATTTTATATCTTTAACATAGTATGATATATGTGAAGATTTTTTATTTCAATCATACTGCTTTCTTGTTGTCAAAATGGCTGAGATTTATATATTTTTAGCTTAGTATAGTAGTATAGTAGAATTTCTTCAAGCTTGGTAATCACATTCTCCCTACAAACCTGACTGACGCTTGTTATTTCGTTCATCCTGTATTCATATTCTTGTATTGGCGGCCATTGTAATGTTTTTAGCATAGTATAACATACCTGAGGAAATACCTTTGCGAATCTCATTAAATTTAGTACACATGTACCACATATTAAGCTGACTTTACTGTAGTGTATTTCGAACATACTATGTTCATGTTTTTAAAATGGCGGTCGTTTTTATATTTTTAGCATATTATGAAATATACGTATATATAGAATATATATAGAATTTCTTTAAACTAGTTACACATATACTACGTGCATAGCTGATTTTTTTGCATAATTCAACCATACTATGTTCATTTTTACAATGTGGTGGCCATTTATATATTTTAAGCATATTATCATATACCTCAGGAACCGTTATCCCGAGTTTTACTAAACTTAGTACATACATACCACATATTATACTGATAATTTAATTTTTGTGTGTTTCGTTCATTCTGTGTTCATATTTTCGTATTAGTGGTAATTGTTATATTCCTGGCATACTACGACATATCAGCGGAAGTACCTTTCCAAGTGGCCTATCATTAAACTTAGTGCACATATACCATGCATTAGGCTGACTATACTTTTGTGTATTTCAATCTTGCTATGCTCATGATTTCAATATGGCGGCCATTTTTATATTTTTAGAATAGTTATACATATATTTGGAAACATTTCCAGAATTTCATCAAACTTGGTACACATACACTACATACAAAACTGACGTGACTTTTATTTATTTTGCTCATGCTGCAATCATATTTTCGCGTTTGCGGCCAATTTTTATATTTAGCAAACTATATAATATCTGAAGAAAAAAATTTTCCGAATTTCATTAAACTTAGTACGCATGTACAACGTTTTGAGCCGACTGTACTTTTGTGTATTTTAATAACAATATGTTCGTGTTTTAAAAATGGCGACTACTTTTATATTTTCAGCATAGTATCGCATATACGAGAAAATAATTTTTTAAATTTCTTTAATCATGGTATGTATAGTTTACATACAAAGCTGACTTTTCTTTTGTGTATTTTGATCACATTATCTTCCTGGTTCTAAATTGGCAGGCATTTTTATTTTTTAGCATAGCATTACATACATTAGGAAACATTGTTTTAGAAAGTCATCAAGCTTGGTACACATATAATACATACAAAGGTAAGTTGACTTTTGTGTATTTCGTTTATAATGTGTTCATAGAGTAATAACAATAGTCATTTTTATACTTTCAGTATAACATCTAATATCGTTAAGGGATAATATGGAAAAGTGCAATATTTCAGCATTGTTAAAGCGCGAGATGTTTTATCAACCACGTGAACTGAAAACACTAGCAAAATTCACATTCTTACATCTATATTTTCTGTGTTGGTTATAAATTTACGGACTAAATTCCTCTTAGACTAGTGGTATTAAAATGTGTTTATAAATTTTTTTTTTTTTTTCAAATTTTAACTTATCAAAATAATAACTAAAAGAGCATAACTATATTATAAAATAATAATTAAATTTAAAATTTTAAATAACAAAATATAAAACTAAAACTTACTATGGAGTAATGTGCTACTGTAGAAGAAACAGCACTCATATCGGCGAGAACTGGAATTAAATAACACGTCTCCTGTTTTTAATCTGACTTTCCTATATTGTCATTTGTACAATATTTGATAACATGAAATATCTAAGAGAAAAATTTCTGGAATTTCATCAAATTTAGTACACACATATAACGTTCGCAACTGACTTGACATCCGTGTAATTCGTTTATTATGTGTTCATATTTTTATAATGGCGACCAATTTTCTATTGTTAGCATAATGTCATACCTATGGAAATATCTTACTAAATTTTATCAAATTTAGTAGCCTACACTTACGCTAATTAGAAAGCTATCTTGAATTTTGTATATTTTGATCATCCTGTAATTATATTTCAATAAAGCGGCCATTATTTTAACACACAACTGAGAAAATTATTTTCCGTTGTTTAAAAATCTTGGTGCACATACCCAGCTTTGGAAATTGACTTGACTTTTGATTATGTTTTTCGTTTCCGTAATACATTTTTAAAACGTCAGTATTTTTTATGTTAGAATAATTTGATATATCTGAAGGAACATTTTTTCTTTCGAATTTTATTAAACTTAGAAAACATTATCATCTTAGCATAGTGATTTTAGATTTGTGGGTTTTCTTAATCAAATTATTTATGTTTTTATAACTACGGTCAATTCAATATTTTTATCATAATATGACATACTTGACGAAATGTTTTTCGGAATTTCATTATTTTTTCCACGAATATTATACTTAGTAAGTTGACTAGACCCTTGTGCTTTTCTATCGTCATAGGTATATTTTTAAAACGGCAGTCATTTTTACTATCTTAATGATATAAAGACATTTTAGAAAATTATTTCGAATTTTATCAAACTTGGTTCCGATATATTACTCAGTAAAGCTGACATACTTTTCGTGTATTTCGTTTATCACGCGTATAAATTTATATTATTATTTTATATTTATAGATTTTTTTACTGACCTTAACTTTCGAGGTCAATTTGCGCACACTTTGAAGAAAGTAGGCTTACCAATTATTCTGGTAATTTCTTGTTATTAAACTATGAAAATATTGTTATGATTTGTGATATTACAAGTACTTTATAAACTAAAATATATTTTAGTGTACTCGATAAATGTATTGACAATACTATGGAACACAGTTAATGGGGAAAGTATTTTTTATAATTTTCAACACAGGTGTCACTTCCAGACTGACATAAGAAAACCCACACGCATGCAATAAGCGGGAGTCGTATTTAAACAGGTAGATACAAAAAAAGATTCTTTGATGGAATATGTGTTAGTCAAGTGATAAGATCCATTAGCCATGCTCACATTGTAAGCAAACGTGACTGACAATTCAAGATGTACATCTGGAACAGCTTAGTTTATGAGCAGGAAGTTTGTAACTTACCGCTCAAACTACTGCACTTCGTAAAGGTACTTTCATCTTTTCTTACAGTTCGTGCGATCACTATTCTACATAAATACCGTCTATGGGAAATGTCTTGCACACTGTTTAAAAAACTGTTGTTACAAATTGTCTGTAGGTTTGATAATGGTTTTATTTAACATGTTTTTCTAGGTATTTATATATTAGAATTGTTACATGAAATCGTTAAGTGCTCAAGATTTAAAAAAAATTGAATTTTACTACATTAAAAATATTTGATGAGAATGACTTTAAAGCAACAGATACTGATGCATATATAGTTTAGCACAAAAAATTAACTCTTATACAAATAAGGACTTCGTAAATTATTACTATCCATGCTCATAATCACAATGATTTTATATTTTGACAAATAATTATCTGTGCACTGAATTTTGGTACGTGTAATGTTATTGATCTGTTATTTTTAAAAGTAGTTTATATGAAAATGGAAGTCTTACCACTCATATCTCGGAAATACTGAAATGATTTCTACCGATTTTAGCAGACAACAAAAATGCATAAAACTATGTTAACACATATGCCTTAGATGTTTTATACATGTTCCAAATATCGATCGTATAGATATTTTAACGTAATATTTAGTATTGAACATATACTTTGACAAATTTTTATCCAAACTTAGCATACAGAAAGAAGTAACTATAGTCTCTCAATGTAATAAATCATACTTTGTTTTACTTGATAGGACCCAGAAAAAAGTAATAAAAGTATTAATATTACGTCTCGGAAATTGCGCCTGTGATTACTACCATAACCAGGTAGGCATGAATAACTGCATAACTTAATATTCTTACATTTGTTTCAGTTTATCAGTCGGGAAATAAATAAAAAACAAGTTGTGAGAAATGTATAGGTTGATGAGGAATTTATTATTTTAATGGTTCGTCAGAAATAGTGTGGAAATTGATCCCTACGTAGAACATTTAAAATTACTGAGAAACGATGAATGGTTGTGTGGAGGGGCAAAGAAATTTAACAAGACTATCAAATAATTTCGTGTAAGACTTATGGAAGTGCAGGCTAGCTAAAAATAATTAACATATAAATCCATACTGATATATTAATATATTATATATTATATTAATAAACCCAAAGCAAGACAAAAACAGATTTAATGAATAGAACATCTCAGGGAAAAACACGAATTCTGAACTAATTTTGTGAGTTAGTATTTTAATTTTATATGTGAAGTAAACGACAACTTCGCAACAAAGATATGGCTAGGAGTGGAATTATATTGAAAACCAGAATTAAAGTAGGATACACGAAATCCGAACAAGGCGTAGACAAGGAAGAAGTGCGAAGATACAAATTACTTATAGCTACAGAAGCCTTCTACCACTTAACCAATAAATGCCCTCTGTTGCAGGGCCAGGCTGCAGCACTGCCCGTTCTTACACGCCAAAATCATGGTAGAATGAACCACGGATTATCATGTCAGTACGTGACTTTAAAGTTCCAGTTTTGAACCACCATGGACGCAGTGCTGGCTGGCCCTTCACCAGTAACTGGGAGCTTTACGATACCAAATTCTTCTTCCAGATATAGACGCCGACGTCGATGACTGCCTCCAGGGAGGCGAGAGGGTGGATGACCAGGACAACGCATCTGGCTGCCCGTGGCACACATGCAGCACACCGACGATCTACGCCCGCCTCGTCCGGCGTCCCACAGATAACTCTCTTAAAAACTTAACTAGCTAAACGCTTCTAGCATGGCAGAAAAAAACTGTACACTCCTCTATATGGTTATATGGTACAAGGAAAACACTTTCTTAGGGCGATGGTGAGCAGAGAGCAGAACAATTTGCAGGTTTCCTACCCTTTAGGTTAACTTCCACGATTATCTGTGCACACAATACAAACAACCACTGGTCGCTGGATGCTCGCTGACACAGTGACCCTACTTGATGGTACAAGTATTTAGTTGCTTCTTTTTCACTTTGTAAAAGGTACCATGTCCTGGACATCGTGCCTTTTGTTAATGACAAATGATATGGACATTACAATTACATAGCGATTCTATATTTTAAAGAGTACTGTTGCTTTTCAAATAATTAATATTGCTATCATATTTAAAATAGCTTATTTACGTGACTTGTATCTGCAGACAAACTATGTACACAAACATATTCATATCTGTACTTCCATGTTTTTTTATTAGTTGTAATGCAGTCAACACGCTAATGTTAAGTACATGCGCAGAAGGCTCATCATCAATCCACTTCATCGTTAGTCTATAGTTTAGACGGCCGTAAGTAACAGCATTTTTATAGCTATTGGTACCACTGAACTTTTACGTATGTGTTGTGTTTGGTTTATTGGTTGTTGTGCAACTGTAAAATCGTTGCGGTATGTTGCAGTTCATGATGTAATGGTCACATTCTACTACAATATACAAAATTAGCCTGCCACAGACTAATAGACACGTCCATGAATGTGCCAATAGTGCATTACTTTGTTTACGACTTACTTTATTGTTGTTGAAGAATCTATTTCCATGTTGTACAGTAGTTTTTCACTAGCATATCCCAAGGTTCCAATAATATATTCCAAGGACATTGTGCTTTACATAACATTGTTTTACGGATATAAGGTATCAGGAGGTGTTGTGTTTGCAAAGTATGTTTTCATGTATTATGTTAATAATTTTTCAATATAATATACCAACACTGCACCAATAACTACAAATCGTAATGTTTTATGTGTCATTCTTAGAATGAAAGTTATTTCATTTGCAAAAGGTACCAATTTCACAAATATTATTAATTTCCAGAGAATAAAAGACAAAAGCGTATCTATGTGAATTATGTTTCACATTATTCCATACACACTAAACTTTAAAATTATCCATTGACAACCTGTTTCATTCCCAGATCCATTACAGTAAGTTTATTGTTGTTTCCCAACTAACTACTCGCTTGAACTTGGTCCCTTTTGCAAATTTCTGAGCTCTATATATATATATATATATATATATATATATATATATATATATATATATATATATATATATATATATATATAAGGACATCTCTGTCTGCATAATGGAGTATAGTCCGTATAGTTATTCAGAGTCAATAAACATGTGCAATCGAAGTGATGAATGTTATCTTTTTTTAAATTGCATGCATGACACCTTTATAATAGGCTATTCA
>PNEQ01089289.1:0-12803 GCA_003012365.1 Medauroidea extradentata | reverse complement strand
TCATGGTAAATCAAGGTGATAATAGGCTAACATGCTTGTTTGAAAATTACAATTTGTTTTATTTTATTTATTTATAGAAAACTAAAGCCAAAATTATTAGGATATTACATCAACAATATCAATTTCAATTTTACTAGTGCAGCCTAATCATTCAAAATTTAAACAATACCTTTGTTTTCTTCAAATTTCGTGTTAGAAACGAACTGCTGTGCATTTGCAGCATTTAAATATGTTGTAACTCTAAGAGAGAGAGAGAGAGAGAGAGAATCAGTGAGAGAGTGTGTGGGGGGGGGGGGCGCAAGTGTACGTGTGTGTGGACGTGCCCATTAGTGTGTGTGTGATCACTGCCTGTTTGTGTTACATCAACTGCAACCCTACTTTCATTGCTGTAAATACAAATAGGCCTACATATGTCAATTTTGTTTATACATGAGTCATAAAATTTTTAGAGTAAATTTTAAATAATTCTATATTCATGTTTATAATTTATTTTGTTTAGTTAGTTAAAACGTGTTTGGTTTCCATATTGAAAATTTATAAAATAAATAGCACACTCATAATTACACTATATGCTGAAATACTGTTTCAACGCATGTTGTCCTCAATTGAGGACACATATTTAATATGTTATAAAAAAATTCATATTGTTCGCAAACAATGTTCAGACATTTTATGTAAAGAAGAAGTACCATTACTTTGCATGAAAATAAACTTACCTTTCCTTATGAGCTTCATCCAATTTTTATAAACTCGTAAAGTCACTACACAATGTAGCTTCACTGTATACAGAAACGCGGGAACACGAAGCAGCCTTGAGCAAACGGAGCATGCTCTGCCATCTCTGTCGCGCCGCGCGAACTAGCATCTGTCCTCAAGTGAGGTTTCAATGCATTCACGTTCAACAAAAAGTCGATCTTAAAACCAGATATAAATTTTTTTTATCTTTCCCCAAATGATGTCGCAATGCATGAGAGGGTTAAACCCCCTTCCCCAACTTCCCCCTAAAAATTTGTTCCGTATTACAAGCTACAAACTCACAGTCATACACAATTCATGAAAGTGTACTTGGGTATTAAATGTCGTAGGTAGGTAGTTGTAACATTTCACGTAGTTTTGCCTTACCCTATTCTTTTTACAGATAAATTTGTTTACACATACACAAATCTTAACAATGTGCAATTGCAATCGGTTGACTAATATCGGATCTCAAAAAAAATTATCAAACAATCAGCTAGCCTTCTGCCTGCTACTTTGCCTGCAAATATTACTTGTAACAGTAAATAGGGCCTGTTTACTTCATGTGAAGGGTCCCTACGTACATAAGATAAGCAGCTTGGCCTTTTAGTGTTAAGATATCCAATCTGCAGGTTCAGCTTACTCTGTAGCAGCTTAGGTACCTATAGATACAAAATATGAAAAACTCTTTTACCAACAGTCCCAGGCCTTATTTATACTGTTAGAAAAACAAACAAATATGCGAGTGTATTCTGGTGATATGAGTAAACGTGGTACGATGACGCTTATACCTTGAGCACGGCAATATCTGACACTACCCTTAATATATATATATATGTAGTTGAAAGTTCTTTTAAAAAATAATGTTTTCGACCACAGTGCAGATAAAGGTTGTACAACCATATGTAACTGTATAATTCCAAAATGTTAACTTCCATATGAATTACTTCTCTATGGCTGGACTTGCTTTTACAGATCATACGTTTAAATGGTTTTCAAAGACTACATTTTCTCACTTGTATTTAACAATTATTGCATTAGTATGGAACTTATGAACTTCTTTTTAATATAAAAATGACCATAATCCTGAAGGCGTTAAATCTCAATAGCTTAACATGTACGGTACATATTGTTAGGTAAGGTAATGCACGATTTCGTAGTTTTTAATTTTTTCCAGTTTTGTAAATTCATAACAACTGCGTACTGAAATCACACATTTTGGTACCGTACCATTTTTACATCTTTTATCCCAATTTTTCCACTGCAGTATACTGTATTTGTCACACATTGCTGATTGTATCCTGAAGTTTGCAGAACATATCCCGTTGTTTAGTCGTTGTAGCATCATGACGCCGTAACTTTGCGTTAACACCATTCTTTGGACTGTTTTTAGCAAACATTGATTTTAGGTTTACCGTTTTCGGGTAGTCATTGCTCAAGAATACACAGCAAACTGTGTAAAGTGAAAGAAACCATTGTTAGCATCTTATTTTCACCGCTAATATGAAAGCACACATGTGCGTATATGTACCTGGCACAAGTTTTTTTGTGAACATAATTTTTGCTATGCTTGAACTTATCAATATGTTCCGTTTCTTTCGCAATTCCACAATACGCCTAATTGCAGTGTCAAAGAGTGATTGTTAAAAATGTAAAGTGTGAAGAAATTGGTTAGTTTGCATTTTATTAGAATATGTTGTGCATTTATACAATTTTGAAATAGGGTTATTAAACTGTGTTACCAAAAATCGTTTAGTATCTCTTTATTTAAGGTATTACAATCTGTTTCTGTTTTTAAAACATGCAGAAACCAAAACTAACACCACCCAGGTTTGTGCCAATTTCTTATATGTACTAAAGTTATTAGTAGTATTACTGTGGGCACAACAGTTCAGAGTAAGATAGATTCAGTGGTTCCCCTGTTAAATTTGCTTGATGATGGGGAGGCTTTGTAATATTAGCCATGAACACAACACATAAACAACATGGAATAACTTAAGCTAATTTTATATTATTAGGCTAATTATTTAGTAGATTTTAAATATAGTTTGCATACAACACTACTTTCAATATGTAGACTGTGTAATAATGAAATGACTAGTGCTAGTTAGATGGCAGTTACACTTATACATGAGAAATTATGCGACTGGTTTACGCTATAGCGTAATAATTTTAAAAATTGCACTACTGCCTTGAGGTTGGCAGGTATGATGATATTGTATGGTAGGGAACCAATTTTTATGCCTTTTAAACCCTTTTTGTGTTAACTTTAAAAAATTTTAGCTTCACATTTTTTTTATTTGCAAAAGTATCCAAGTGGATTGAAAAAAATGGCGATGTTCTGTTTAGTTAAAGCAAAACTGATCATGCATTAAAAATTACATAACATCACTGTACAATAATGAGAGTTGTAATTTTCTAAAATCTTAAAACTTTTTAGTGGTCATTTACCTATCCTGACTACGTTCTTCAGAACTACGCGATTATTTTGTAAAAGCAGTCTGCAACTGTTGTACATCATCATGGGGTCCTTCATCAATGTCTAGGAAGACCCCTAAATTACGATTTTCTTCCGGAATTACAACTTCGCCTACTTGCAAGTCATCTCGGTGATGCACATTCATATCAGACACAGGAACCTGAAAATTGTGTAATAATTAAAATGTATTTACTATTTAGAGTTTTTTAAATATTTTTACACGACCATTTTTAGTAATTGCAATTAGTTACTTGTATAAGAAGACACACAAGTCTTACTGTATTTGTTTTGCAAAAAGTGAGTGTTTTTTTATCATTTGACTACAAGGTGCAACAAGCAATGTAAATCTCTAGTCTATTAATAGCTTCAGCTTGCATTGTAAAACTTGGCTCTTTATGGGAATAATATTTTGAACAGATTTTTTTTCGTCAATTCCCCGAAACCCGACAATTTCTGTGTGTAACTACGAAATGATACAATTTTAAAATAAGCTACAAATTTAAAAACAAGATGTCTATTACAAAATTCACACTGAAGTTGTGATTTCACTTTAATACACGAGAAAAGCCAATATGTCAGCACTATTATTAAGTGTGTACTCTTCAGGTAAAATAAATGCCGCCTTGCAGCTCTTGTCATGTTTTCACTTCGGTTTCAACATTAATAGAGAGAAGTAAATTTTTAGCATGTGTTTGTAAACAAATTAGATTTAAAAGGCATTTCAGGATAAAATATTTTTAAATGGCAAATAGCGTTGTTTTGTACACATTTCAAATTTTTCTTTGCAAAAGCGACAATATATTTTTCCTCGCTAAGTATACAATATTTTTCATTACTCTTTTTTTCTTTCGTATTGGATGCAGAGAATAATTTTTTTAAATATATATATTAAAAAATACTTCTAACTTTCGATTCGAGCCAAGTCTCGTAAATAGCGTAGAGACGTTGACGTTGCACTAGCACATACTTTCTTCCTCGCCGATTTAGCGATGTTTTCTTGTTAGGTCCTGCGACAACACCCTCCTCTTTTTACGTCTGCCAGCTCCGACAACAGTATGTCGAACAGTGGCAACATCTCAGGCAAGACAGCTGCGGCGGAGACAACTGCACTGACACCTCTGGTGATAATAGTTGCAACGATTCTAGCAGGTGGAAACTGGATGCTGTAGCACAGTCTAAAGAGCATTGGTCTGATTTTTTCACTATTTTTTGCAGAGTCAGTAATGTTTTCTGATGCGCAAGGCAACTTAGTTTCTGCAATTGGCTGAATGCAACACCATTGTATAAATTTCTTTCTGGAAAGGATGGTGTCTCTTCCGAATATCCGAACCATTAGTAGCAGCATGCGAGGCATGAGATCACAAAAGACTTCGTAGCAGCGCCATGTGCTGCGGCACAGAAATTTGCATTCGATAGTTGAATTAAACCAATCAGTCATTGTTAATCAACATCTATTTTCATGTTTATATAGATGATTCACCTCTGGAAAACATGAACTGTCCAGTGCAGTACCACAATATACAGTTAAAGTCCAGTGCTGATAACCCTGACAATGTTCACACCAGCAGAAAATTTCACCTTCTTCTTCCATATAACAAAGTTCAAAACTATTCAATTCACCATCGTCTGAGAAAAAAAAACAATTCTTAAAAGTTTAGCTTGTGCATATTTTTTTCCGTTCTCCTTACGTTTCAAACCACCGTAGGCAATTTGCATCCGCGAGACGTTTAAAGCTGCCATGTCTTACACCCTGATATGCTGCCATAACGTTTCGGCAAATGCAGGCGCATAAGCCCGTCCATCACACAAGTGACGCTGTTTTCTATTCGGTATATCGACCAGCCAGAAATATGCTGCAACGTATTTTCTACCAGTTTATAAATCGACCAGTTTCTTGTACTGCACTGAGCTATTCGGCATTTCAAAAGCCCGTTCATTCTTTCGATCACTACTACAGCAATGTAAGCGCGAGTAAAAGTTGTTGAGAAAACTATATTCGGTTCTCGATGTTACATGGGCAGTTATAGTTTTCATCTCCTCTCCCCCATCAAGTAGTAGGTGATAAATAACAGTCATAATCGCATTCTATAACCCCACCACACGTTTGCAGTTTGCTGGTAGCACCTCATGTCGAGGGTGTTGGAGCAAAACTGTTGTAATTTCCGGTTTACAAATCTTTCGCGATTATGAAAGTGCATTTCATTTTCGCTAGTACAATTGCAATGCTAGAAACATAATTTTTATCAGTTAAAAGCTGTAATCAAGTTTTTTTCAAGTCTCAAATCATGCATGTACGAGCAGTTTTCGGTGATAGGAAGCTATAATTGTATTAATATGCTGCTGCGACAGATCAGCGACTACAGTACCTCTAAACATCGTACAATCGGAATGAAACCGGTCGATGTTCTTGACGATTACGCTCTAGTAAGTACTGTGTACAATTACGAGAAATATATTGACTGTCGGAAACCAAAGGCTTCTATTAAAGACTACGTACATGTATCATGGCTGAAAGACAAGTCTTTACAAATTATTATAAACAGCAATGAAATTTTCAAGGTAGTTAAAATTCGACATTATAAGCCACGCACATATTTTCTAGAAAATAGAAACAGCAAACAGATACATAGCTAGATTCATGAAGAAGAAATTCAGACTAATAAATAGCCAGATATTTACCTGACTGAACGCATTTCGCGCTGGAGAGGTGGTATCTTTTATGTATGTTTTACTGGTTTAGATAGCCAGCACGATGTTCGTTACCTGCACAGTCAATTATAAAAAAGAAATAATGTCCGAATGTGTAGCACTATGTACAGAACAATTGTAAAAAAATGTTTCAATAGTGTGTGTGTTGTGAAGTAAATCCTCTCGCAGTCGTAATAAAATACGGACAAAGCCCCGCATTTCTGCTAGACGTTATACTTTCTAAAGATGCGGAGTGATGATATTTCACTGCGATCATAGGTAAGCGGTTTGGGTGTGGGGCGGGGGAAGGACTGCGCAGCCAGATCAGAGGGGGCATTCTATCAACACTTATTTGTGAATCGAAGTGATTTGTTATGCCTAACTGGACGCATAGTCTGGAGATGAGATGAGGGAATGCTCGCTGTTACCTGTCGGGGAGCTGCTGGGGTGTGGATGGGAGAGGGAGGTGAGAGATAGCACACACATGGCATGGACAGCCATAAAGTCTGCTTGACAGCTATGGAGGCGTGGTTGAAGAGGCTAGCAACTTTGACTGGTTCCTAGAGGCGGAACGTCCCTTCCTACGCCGACTTGAGATGCGACTTACAAAATACATTGCTGTTTTTCTGATACAACATTCGTACTTCAGCAAGCTCTTGAGCTATATCATTATTATCAAATGTTTACATACGACTAAGTTTTTTTCGGTACAGAGTTTTATATTTTTTATTTAACTACTCGCATACTATGAGTTTCTTCAACAACTTGGAAGAGGAGGTTTAGATGGATGAGGTGTGACGCGCTGAGGAAACTGTGGGCAGAGAGACAGTTAGCGAGGAGATGTCGCCGTCGTCAAGCATCGGGAGATGTTCGAGCCGGCGCACAGTGGGGCAGATGACTCAAATCTGCGGCCAAAACTCAAAAATTTTAATTCAAAAATCGATGAATTTTACACCGAATCTGAAAACGAAAGAATTTTGGCCATTCCGAATGAGAATAATAAGCATAACATGTCATCGTTCTGTGGCAGTTACAACAACTGAAAGATGATCATCCCGTGTGGTGTTAGAATGGTGAATTTGTTAGGCTATAGTTATAGAAATCACGTAATTTCTTTTTACACTGTTAAGTAAATCTATTGTCACCGTATTAAATTCCATTATTGTCTTGACAAGCTTAAAATATTGTTTGGATGAAATTGTGATATTTTTTATTCTAATAATAATCTAGTTACATGTTTACCCTGCAATGTTAATTTTTACTTTGTTTTGCCGTACAAAAAATGCACAATACATCCCATCTTCTAACACAGTTTAAATGAATTGCTTACAACATACCAACAACATACAAAAAAATAAGCTGCTACAACGTGCTACTGTAGAAGCCAGAAGACGCCGAGTGAGCGAAAATGCTAGGGGTTGGACGGGGTCTCGTGGCTCCCGATACATCAGTGCCACACTGGCCAGCTGAAGCAAGCTCCAGTTAGTTAGCAAGTATCAGTGGCATATTTCACGGAACACGCCTTAATTTGCTTTGTACAGTGAAGTATAGATTATGCTCATTAAATAATTAAAATTCAAAGGAAATATATTGAAAGTCTGTGCTGTATTTTTCAGGACGTTATAGCAGTCAACTAGCGGTCACGTTGTTAAATTTATCTCACTTGCAAGTGTTCGGCCTATGAAAAATTTTGAAATGTCTTCTGATCGTTCAAAGATCCAAAAAACAGAAGAACTTAGAGCTTCAACATCAACCTCTGAACTAACATACTCAGCGGAGACAAACTTAAGAGCCCAAGGTAAGCATGATGAAGCCCATATTTTAAAGGAAGCTCTTCATACAACTCCCCCAAGAGCATCCAAAATTAAGAAGACATGGAAGAAATCGCAAACAATTCAAGATATTGTACCGTGTACTCCTGAAGAAATATTGGCTTTAAATTAGAGATGCGGATCTTTCACGTTCCTCTAATAAGATCTCAGACTTTGGACACGGGAATTAATTTGTACTCTTCATATAATCAGATTCAGACTGGAAAAAGTAAAATATATCCACCCAAAGAAGACATAGAAGTCACAGACGAAAAAGCCGAGGTCAAACTGCAATCCCTAATGGACATTACACTTCACGTATTTTATCACTTATTCCTGACGATACAAACTTGTGTGAAGAGACACTTTCTAAGCTTTCACTAATATCCAAGTGGGGATTTGACGGAAGTTGTCAAAAAATATACAAGCGAAAAAGTGTCGAAGGTAGATTACAAGACACTGATCTAATAATGACAAGTGTTGTACCAATTCAGCTTTTCTATATTGATGACAGCAATGAGCGAAATGTAATTGTGTGGCAGAACCCTCGATCATCATCTACTCGATTCTGTCGGCCTTTGAAAATCGAATTTAAAAAAAAACGTAAAGAAGCAATAAAATTAGAGCATGCGTGTGTCGCATCCCAAGTCGAAAACCTAGTTTCATCTCATATTAATTTCCAAGGTTCAAAACATGCTGCTGTTAAACATCATCTAGTGATAACAATGATTGACAGCAAGGTTAGCTCGGCAGTAACTAACACAAGTAGTTCTCAGCGGTGTAATCTGTGCGGAGTTAAAAAAAAAACATCAACTATCTACGTGAAATAACATGCTCAGATGTGGATACTAATGCACTAGAATATGGACTGTCAACTCTACATGCATATATTAGGTTTATGGAATAGATTCTTCATGTGAGTTACAGACTGGGACCAAAAGTTTGGAAAATTAAAAATATTTAAAGAATATAGTGGAAGATCGTAAAAATGAAATAAAAGTTAATTTTATAAAGGAAACGGAATTACTTATTGACCAAGTTGTGCAAGGACACGGAACAAGCAACGATGGGGATACAGCTTGTCATTTCAAGGATCATACCAAGACTGCTGCCCTCACAAGAATCAATGAAGAGTTGATATGGAGATGAAGGATTATCCTCCTCGTTCGATCCTGCGGTTTCGCTGTAAGCGCTGAGACCTTCAAGGCATATGCACTAGAGACGTCTGTACGTGGAGAACTATCCGTGGTACCCTATACCTCCATCAGTCAATATAATCTTCTTTCATGGAGCTGACGTCATTGAATGTGCTTTGTTAGGCTAGGCACACACTTGCGATTTTCAATCGCGTAATTAATTAGCCGCATGGATGGAAAGCATTATTTTAAGTGTAGGTGCATGTAGATGCGACAAAACAGTCGCAGCGATTAAAAAGATGCAAACAATCCTATTTTCGTAGCGACGCGACCGTCGCTAGCTGGAATGATTCACGTGTATAGATACGAGCATACACGCACTTGCGACTGCCCAGTCGCAAAACGTCAGTCATATGCAGCATCTAGCACAGTGAAGATAGTTGTGAGGTGTCATTTATCATGTCAGACGAGGACAGAAATGACAACGAGGGCAATGATTGTGTCATACATAGTGTTTTAGACACAGACATACTAATAACTGAGATCGAAAAAAGGCCACCACTATACAACAAAAAATTGACTGAGTATAGTGACCGCAATGTGAAGAAAAAGCTCTGGGACGAAGTTTGTATAGTTGTTTGCAAAAACTGGAGCGAACTGTCTACATTGGAAAAGAAAAATAAAGGTGAGTGATAAACTATGTTTATTATATTCACATGTTTTTTAATAATTAGAAACATTATTACGACTACAACAAGACAATTAAGAAACAAATTACGTGACAAACATACGTTCTAGGTTCAATGTCAGTAAATAAGTACAGCAGGTTGACATTGTTGCCGAAAAAACCAATAACGAAACAAAGAATTCATTAGCATTCACGGAATAGGCACTATAATAACAATTATGTTATTTTTACTGTGTATGATACGTACAGTATTATTGTATTATAATTATAAATGTCTGTTACGTTGTTTAAATGTACAACTACACATACAACTTGTCATTACAAAACCTTACTAATTGTTACATTGCATTCTAAGGTACATGTATAGATAAAATACTGTATATTAAATCTAAATTATGTCATATTGCCATGGGATGGAACCGTTTGGCGACACATAGTAATTACTAAAGTAATCCCGTACTGAAATACCGTACGCATCACCCCTCAAACCAGCCCTACCAATGTTATCTAGAGTACATTCATATAACTCGTCTTCAACACGAATGCCATCGTTCCTACGAACGAAATTGTGTAGTAAACAGCAGGCTTTGATAATGATGTCGGCAAACGTTACATGTACATCCAAAGGGCGGTAAAAACACGCAATTTATTGGTTAATATACCAAATGCACATTCAACCATTCGTCGTGCACAACACAACCTATAGTCTAACACACGTTGTTTCATTCTCAGGTTTGCCCTTGGGTATGGACGTAGAATGTTATTAGGCAAAGCAAATGCTTCGTCGCCGACAAGAAAAAAAGGTATACGTGAACCGTTCTCATCATTACGAAGGTGTTGTGCATTTGGAATATTTCACTCATTACTTTTCAGCCGTCTTCCGAAATTTGAATTCTTAAACACATTTGAATCACTGTTACTACCATACGATCCAACACCAATACCAGTGAAACAATAGTCTGCGTCAACTAACACAAGCAGTATAATGAAAAAAAAAGTGGTTGTAATTATAGTACTGAGAACCTGAATGTTGTGGCTTTTTTAATCGCACGTGTTTGTCATCCACAGCACCTATGCAATTTGGGAAATTTGTTCGGCTGTTAAACTGAGCGGTAATGTCCTTCCAATCATCCTGATATTTTTTCTGGCATGTGGTCACCTTTTAAAAGTTCCCACAACTTGTGACATGTATCTTCGACAATTTCCCTGATGGTAGATGCTCCTAGTAGAAACTAGAACCTAAAAGAGTTGAAACTGTTCCCTGTTGCCAGATATCTGTGAACAATTAAAAAAAATATATATATATATTATATTGTTGACTGCAATAGCATACAAGCAAACCCAATAACAATTTGTATAATTTGTTTTTATTAATATTTCGTTTCGTTTACTGTTGGCCCAATAAAAGGTTGACAAAGTAATAATAATAACAAAAGTCTTTGTAAAAGAAAACTGAGAGTTATAGGTTGTAGGGGTCCTTTAAACCCCTCGTAAGTGTCATTACATAGCAAATACAGAATTATTTTCTGTAACAGTTAAGGAAATACAAAATAAATGGAAGAATCTGGATGACTGCTTTGCCAGAGAACTGGCAAATCAAAGAAAAACATCATCTGGACAAGCTAAGAAAAGGAAAAAATACGTACATTTCGATTCCCTTTTATTTTTGGTCCCTTTTGTAGAAGGTAGGGATACTAGCAGCAACTACAGCAACAGTGTATATGACAACACCGAACACCGACCACCTGCTAACGACACATCTTCCAACAACATCCAAAACGAGCATGCCACACCACAACGACGTGTTAAAAGCAAAACGTAGAACACATCATCATACGAACAATCATTATTAAATATATTGACATGTTACAGGAAGCAGTTGTTACTGAAGACCAACATTATGTTTTAATGCTAGTACCAATGGTGGAAAAATTTAACGAGGAACAAAAACATTATGCAAAGGTGGAAATCTTGAATGTTATGAGAAATGCACGACATTTCCAGCCTACATCAGTTGTTTGTCAGAGCGACGATGTTACTTATTATCAACGATCTTGCAATCACCTGACTCAGAACACTTTTCAACAAACACCAAGAACCACTACCGGTACATACGCACATGACAACTTATCAGCATCTCCACAAATAAACTACAACCTCACTACACAGATGATACCAAATGTAGGACACATACAACGTGAATACCCCACAGTTGTTGGCACCATAGCATCACCAATGTCAACATGTGGTAGTAGGAGTGAGTTGTTTGACTTGTCGAACCAATAACTTTTATATACCGTAACAATACAATTATTGTGAAAAGCCAACTATGTGTACTGCTGATCGAAAGGTATTGTTGGGTCACTTATGGTAATTGTCTGTATTGCTTATTTGCTACTTGTATTTTCAGTATATAACAGTTTTCTTTAAATATAGTACAGTAATATTGTACTTACCTGAGGGTTACAGATAAACGCTCCTCGTGTGGGATAGACTGCATCCATCTTGTGTTCTGGTACATAATATGTGGATCAATAAGGTGTAAAAAAACGATCGAAACTATTTTTACTTATTCTATAATACCAAAAAAATTCACGCAGTTGTTCGCACAAATCAGCGAATAGTTTGTAGAGCTATACTTTTAGTAGTCTTTGGCTTATAATAGGGTTAACCAAAAAACACCGTCTACGACGCTTTGCTCTGGCCCGGAGCACAAGAGCAACCACACATGCTGTTTCAACCATATCCATGCTGACACTGACTTCAAACCAACGACTTCGGTCGTAGTGCGCGCGCCACACATCATTTCGGCGACAGCGATGTTTCAGTCGCGGCGATTTAAAATCGCATGTGCGCGCCTAGCCTTACCGATACACTGTTAGAAATATTTGTAAATTTACGGCTTCTTCGACGAAGAAAAGCCCTTCATTATACGAAGAGCCCTTCGTAGCTTCAAATAAAAGGAATCTTCGTAAAAATATCGGTGGAGTTCTTTCTCTCTTTGTCACAGAATATCTCTCTCTTTGTTTTCCAGGTACCAATTCATTCTGCGCATGCGTTGGTTCAGCCTTCGGATATTTCCGTGAGTGTTCGTGGGTATCCCGATCTCCCTCCCTCATCTTTCCTTCCGCCCGCCATACTTTTTCCGGTACCCGCATATGGCTGTGAACAACGACGATGCTGTGAATGTGAAGAAGTTTATACCACGAATTTGATACTTGCACTACGCTATTTTAAACTAAGAGGAATCTGGTGGGCCGTTATTA
>PNEQ01089288.1:0-12803 GCA_003012365.1 Medauroidea extradentata | reverse complement strand
TACATGGGGATGGGTGAAACTCTGGCCCCCCCCCCCCCCAAACTCTAATCCTGGCTACGCCACTGGGTAGGGTAAAAAACTTTTAATTGTACTTAGTGAAGTAACGGTTAGTGTAGTAGTAAATATTAGGAAGTAAATGGTAGCGCAGGAAAGATAATGAAATGTAAGGTGTGCGGGAGAGTGTGGAAAAAGAACGATAGTGGGGTACGGTACAACAGATATGAGGGTTGGTTGCACACTAAGGGCTGTATCTATAAACATCTTTCGGTTGTTGTCCAATCACCAGAAGTCTGTTCCAGCCGAAACACACACTATAAACCTCTTTCGTTGGTTGGTTGACTGCCTGGAAGTGAAGAGCCATCCACTTTCAGGTGAATGTGGTCAGAAGGTGATTCGAAAGCCGGTTCAGCTGTTTTCATTGTGCTTTTATAACTGTGGCGGCTGATCTTCTTTGGACTAACCTGCCAAATAATATTTGTTACATAAGAAAATGCAACATTTTAAAAAGATACTCTTAATTGGAACGAGTTTAGGAATTGTGTATTTGAAAGTTTTCAATAAACAAAAGCTACTGTTAAGTATACCAGATCCGTATAAAGTGTATGGAATATTCCATGGAGGGTTTGCTACAAGGTGGGACTTTTCACAAACCAAAATTGTTACTGCACGTGTGTATGTTTGCAATTTTTGTACCTTTGTTTTTTTTTTTTAATAAGAGAGAATTTCGTGTAGAAATAAAAACAGCATTGTGCGAAAATGATGGTAAACACACACTATCGAAAACGTTTTCTGTATGTACACATTGTATGTGATGTGTTTATGATGTAAATATATTCGTTAGTTTCTTGCCATAATTATGTCAGCTGTAAAAATAAACGATTAAATGTTTTAATGTTCTCGCACTTTCATCAAGTGACTCGTGTGACAGGTTATTCCATAGTTGGTTTTTTATTTTCCGTTTTATGTATTTCTTTATTGAATAATACAAAGATTGGTTTTAAGCATTTGTAAAATCGGTACTGTTCTCCATGCAAACACAATATTATGCTCACTGTAAAAATTCCTCACAAATATTACTTTAACCACATTTAACCTGCACAAAAAATATTGCTTTTACGTACCTAACCTAAATCCAAATACAATAACATAATCTCAGATATGAACAACAAGAGTGAAATGTCAGAAAATACGATCGAAAATTGCAGGGCACGTTCCCATATTCATTCTGCATACTATTCAATTGAAGGAAAATGGTGCTATGTTGCCATATTTACACTACAAGTGGACGTGGAAGCACTTTCAGTTGGCAAGCTCCCGAAAGTCGTTTATAGGATGCGAGTAGTTGGCAAGCTGCCAGGCGAATGTCTGCTAACAGCGCTTTTGAAAGTCGTTTATAGATACGGCCATAAGTGCGCAGGCATTGAGGAAGAGCAGTTGGGAACACTGAAAGAGGTGCAGTGGTGGTGTTCAAGATGCGTAGGTGAAGACACTTAGGGAACGGAGATTGAAGTGCAGGATGTAGATAAGGTTGAAAAAGGAATTCAGATGGTGCAGATTGGGCAGAGGGGTGAATGGATGTGGGAAATGTTATGGGGTAAATTTACTGAAGGAGTGCTGGATACAGGGAGGGTGGTAGCTGAGGAGGAAAGGTAGAGAGGGGAATTGGTGGAACTAATGAGCAGGAATCAAAAGAAAATAAATGGCAGGATTGAGACGGTGGAGGAAGGAATGCGAAGCGGGGTTGGTGGGTATAGCCTAGAAGGAAGGCTGGCAAACCTGGAAGCAGAACTGAATAGGCATAGGGTGGAAACAGAGTCAGTTCAAGCCACCCTGAAAAGGAATTAAAGGAGGAGAAACAGAGGAGAAGGGAAGCAGAGCTAGAGGTTGAAAGTCTAAAGCTGAGGGTGGAACAACTGGAGGTAAAATTAGTGGAGATAGGTAAGGGGGTGGTGAAAAATGCAGAGCAGACAATAGTGGCAAGAGAGGTGGTAGCAAAGAGTAGTAGGATGCAGTATGTAGAGGCTTGTGGGAATGTGCTGGGAACAAGCTAGGAGGAGAAAGTAAGAATGGGACCTGAGAACACAGTGTTGAGCAAGGGAGATGATCAGGCAGGCAGAATGAGGCAAACAAGGGAAGGGGACTTGGTGAAAGAAAAGGTACACTCAGGAAAGGAGCCAGAGGTATTGTTTATTGGAAGCTCTATTTTAAGGGAGTAGAATTGAAGGGGAGTGAGGAGGAATGTAAAGTATAAGGTGGCATTTGAAGGAGCGAAGATCAGGGACCTGGGTGAGAGGGTGAATAGTTTAAAGGGGAAGTGGTACTGTGAAGGTGGTTACAGTTCACGTGGGAGGTAACTATCTGGCGTACAGGGAGATGAGTGAAGAGATAGAGAAAGACCTCAAAGGGTTATTGGCTAAAATGAAGGAAAGGTTCCCAAAGTCAAGGGTAATACTAAGTGGGGTGCTTGTGAGGAGAGGCATCGACTATGCCAGGGCAGTGGCAGCTAGTAGGTTGTATGAGAGTGTATGTAGAGAAATAGGGGCTCTTTTTGTGGACAGTAGGAAGTAGGTAGGGCATGAGTACTTGCAGAGGTCAGGTCCACCTGATGGAGGAAGGTAAGAAAATTCTGAGTAACCTATTAAGGAAGGAGACTGCTGGTTGCCTAGAGAGGAATAGGATGGGGCTGAGAGGGTTTAAGTAGCAACCAGAGAGGGAGGAGGAGTTAAGGGAGTCAATTGTTGGAAAGGAGGGAAAGTCAGTACGAAAGGATAAGATTGTAGGTCTTGGAGGGGAAGGTAAGGAATGGAAGGGGGACAGCAAAAGATAATGGTAATAAATTGCAGGAGTCTGTTCAACAAGCTGGAGACATTCTGGAGTATGATTGAAGGATACGGAGCAGATGTAGTGGTAACAGTGGAGACGTGGTTGAGTGAGGATGTAATGGATAGTGAATTGTGTCAAGATAAGTACTTCATAATCCGAAGGGACAGAGATGGAAGAGGGGGCGATGTATTGGTGTGTTTAAGGAGGATCTGAAGGGTTCGGTAGTATGGGTGAGTGATGCGACTGAAGTGCTGGAATTAGATATAATGGGAGAATGTAAAAGTGTTAGATTGTTGGCAGTGTACAGGCCACCTGGGCATAAATGCCTGACAGTTGAGACAGTAAAGGATAGGGTCGACTGGCTGAGGGATAGACAGTGAGTGATAGTGGCAGGAGATCTTAACATGCTAGGGGTGCAGTGGGTGGAGGGACTAGAGGACATGGGAGGCAGGATGCAGACTCTAACGTCACAACTAGTAAGTAGCGGGCTAGTACAGGCAGTAGGAACACCAACTAGACGGATCACGGATGGTGCAGGGTCAGTACTTGATGTTGTATTGGTCAGACCGGGGGATGTCGTCGCGGATACAATGGTGGTAGGGGGATTCAGTGACCATGGTGAGAATAAAACTTGGAAAATCTAAAGTGAAGCGAACCAAAGACAGGGTAATGTGGCGGTATGGTCAAGGAAATAAGGGAGGGGCCAAGTGTTTTCTAAGGGATAAGTTTCAGGAGTGGGCTAGGGGGGAGAGTGTGGACTGCCTGTAAGAAGAGTTTAGGAAGATCGTAGAGGACATTTTGGTGAAGTTTGTTCCAAGAAAAAGAATAAAGACCAGAGGGGACCCACCATTATATGGGAGAGAAATTAAGAGGCTGAAGAAAAAGTGTAGGCAGTTTCATTCAAGGAGTAAGAGGGAGGAAATGGTGCATGCTAGGATATGGATGCAGCAGATGGGATGGGAGCTGAACGCTAAGATCAAGGAGGCAAAAAATAAATACCTTCAAACCATGATGGATGTAGGTAAATGCAAGGGATGGCAGAATATATTTGGTTATCTGAAGAGGGTGAAAGGTGGACAGAAAGGAATACCATTGCTAACTGGTAAAGATGGTTTGACTGCATATACAGACAAGGAGAAGGCGGAATTGTTGCAGGCTCAGTACCTGTCAGTTTTTGCGGAGAAGGATGAATGGGTTAAGGGGGCGGCCAAAGGTCAACGTGACAGGTAGTAAAATCAAGATAGGGGAACAGGTTGTATGCAGGGTAATTAAAGGAATGCTGGCTAATAAATCAGTAGGACCCGATGGCATAGGAAATGGAACATTTACATTTGGTGGCCGCATGATGGAAAGGCATGTAGAAGTATTGTTTGGCAGGTTGTTAGTGGAGGGCAAGTTACCACAGGGGTGGAAGGAGGCTCTGGTGGTACCGGTGTACAAATAGGGAGAGAACAGCGCAAGACCTGGCAGTTACAGACCAGTGAGTCTCACATCGAGTACAGGCAAGGTAATGGAGAGGCTGGTGGTAAAATTTGTGATGGATGTGATGGATGAGAAGAACTGGGTGTAGGAGTACCAGTTTGGGTTTAGGAGAGGCTACTTGTGTGAGACTCAGCTGGCTGGGCTTTTAGAAGATCTTGTGAAAGCTGTAGATGAAGGGAAGCAGGTAGATAGCTGCTTCATAGGTTTTGAGAAGGCGTTTGACAAGATGCTGCACGGAATTTTAATGAGGGAAGTGGATAAGCTATTGGATGCCAAGTGGGAGGTAGAGTTGATAAGTGACTTTCTTGAAAGATGGAGTCAGGAAGTAAGAGTGGGGAGTACCTTATCAAAGGAAAGAGTAGTAACATCAGGGGTACCACAGGGAAGTGTGCTGGGTCCCTTGTTGTTTACCGTAATGGTAAATGACTTGGGTGTGGGAGTGGGGGGCAAGATAAGGTTGTTTGCTGACGATTGTGTAGTGTATTCGGAGGTAGGTGAGAGAAACAACTTGCAGGTTGACATTAATAGGATATTAGAATGGATAGTTGCTAATAAAATGAAGATTCATGTAAAAAAATATTAATGTGGTGAGATTTACAAGGAAGAAGGTAAAGAGCAGGGTCAGGTATAGATGGGGAGAGCAAAAGATAGGAGAGGTGAAGGAATACAGGTACTTGGGAGGGGTGTTGCTGGAAGACCTTTTATGGAAGTGACAGGTAGGAAAAGTGGTTTCTAAGGGAAGGAGGGTCCTGGGAATGCTGGGAAGGGTCCCGAATGGGGCCAGTGGTGGCGTGAAGGAGAAGGCATACATCTCGATGGTACACCCAAGGCTGGAATATGCTGCAGCAGAGTGGTATCCTTACAATGCAGAAGAGGTGCAGGAGCTGGAGAAGGTTCATAGGAGGGCAGCAAGATGGGTGAAGGGAAGGTGGAGAAGGTTCATAGGAGGGCAGCAAGATGGGTGAAGGGAAGGTGGAGAAGGCAAGGGCAGAAAGGTGAGGATGAAGGAAACCACAGGCCATCAGTGTAGATGAAGGAAATGGGTTGGAGTGCTTTGAGGGACAGGCGAAGAGTGGAGAGGCTTGTTACGTTGTTCAAGGTGTTGAAAGGGGAGGGGGGTTGGGGATGGTTGGGTTCTCAGTTAATCAGAAGTGATTACAGAGGGAGAGAGAACAACAGTGAAAAACTCCAAAGATATTCACTGAGTGGGGCATGTGGACTATTTATCAACTCTTCTTCTGTCCTTCAATGTACTCCATCCCACTTCCTTCATCATTACAGGTGGCCTATGTATCCCTTCATCCTCTCCATCGTACCACTACCTTCTTCACCTACTATTCACCCATCCCATTACCCTCTTTGCATCTTTTTCCGGTACCGAACTTTCTTGTTCACAACCAATAAAAATTTATCAGTCCTATAAACATAACCTTAACATATAAAGTCTTACACAGTGTACTGTACACAAAACTGATGTAATAATAATTACACACGACTGAAATGCATAATATGTATGTTTTTTGCCCGCATATGTTTACTTCAACGTTTATAAAATGAATATATTTCGATTGTGAGCCAGTTACCTCGCTACCTACACAGTTTCGCCAATTGTTTTCATCCTGCATTTACGATTTGTTCTCGATCCTAGAATATTAAACGATAGACAGAGGTATTTATATGCTTTACGTGCCATGTACATATACACAATACATTGTAAGCTATGTTTTTCGATTATAATCGGTACATAAATATAATTAACTTGAGCCAACACCCTCCCACGTCCCTTTGTTTTGACAATGTAAAACATGACCGACACAAGTTCAATTGGCCTTTAACCCGAAAATATTTCCGCCCCTCTATGTTTACTATATATATCATTGCATAAACCAGTTCAATTTGAAAGCATTGAGCCATATCTTAACGCACAAGACTACTGACACTGTTAAGTCAATCGTAAACTCGCCTTTAGAGCGAAACACACTCTCGTCGTGGGTGATCATGTGGTCTTTTTCATTACTCATTGGGAGCAATTAATTTTAATCAAATCGAAAATGCCATTCATTTTTGCATGATGTATACTGAGTTGTATTATTTTATTATTGAAATTCAATCAGTGGCGGCTCCAGGCATGGTCAAACGGGGCAACCGCCCAGGGCCCCGCACCAGTAAACTCACAGCTGCTGTGTAACTAACTCAACTGTCTATGACCGGCGAAAATAATACCACTGTCGGCAACATCAAACCACACTACGACATGAGCGCGAATCAGTATAGTGTTACACACGTGCCTACTGCTACCTACACACAAAATGGCTACCAGTTGCCACATTTCATGACGAGAGCACGCATACAAAGCGTAGCAAGAATTTAAATACTGCTGTATGGCGCCGTTACTTAGTGCAGCATGCATATTCGCTACAGATATATCTATGGTTCGCAAAGAGTTTGATAGTTGTTTGTTTACATTTTACGAGACGTTATTTCGAATGAAAACGCGTGGTTTTACTGTAATGTGTAACTGTGTTTATTTTATTTATACCTATATGGCATCCTGTGATCGCGATACCGGGCGGAAATATGAATCGGGCAGCTTAAAAATAAAATAAAAAAGAGCGACAAGGAAAAAGAGTTTGAGGAGCAACTCCATTCCAGTTGTTCATTGAAGAAATATTTCAAGCCTAATGCTGGAGTTGGAAAACAGCAGCAGGTGGGTGGTCCTCTCCAAGAATTTTCAATAACGGCTGGAGATCCAGGACCTAGCAGCAGCCATAATGATGCCAGCACTGACAGCAGGGGCAATTTGTTGAATTCGGAGTCATTGTCGGAGCCACTGCTAACATCGCCCTCACCATCTCCTCTTTCACAACCTCCCCCAGAATATGAAATTTATAAGGTAAGCAAGGCTCCGGCATCCGATACTAGTGATCCACATTTATGGCCAAAACTTTTAAGTGACATGAAATTGAGTGTGATAGTTCGAAATGGCCCTATACAAGTGAAAAACAAAATTTCCACAAAAAATTAATGTGGTCGCCGTTTTAGTGAGTTCCATTACACGAGAATTTTAGTGAATGGTGAGGAACAAGATAGGCGATGGCTTATTTATTCACAATCAAAAGATTCAGTTTATTGTTTCGCGTGCCGTTTGTTCTTGTTTACTTCGGCCAGTGTATTTAGTTCGAGTGAAGGGATGAGTGACTGGAAGCACCTGGGTGATGCCTTGAAATCTCATGAAAATAGCAGTGCTCACAAAGACTGTATGTTAAAATGGCTCGATTTAGAAAAAGGGCTACGTTGCGGGAAACTCATTGATTCGCTGTCTCAGAATAAGATGAAAGCTGAACAGCAGAGTTGGAAAGACATATTGGAGAGGCTTCTGGCAATAACACAGTTTTTGGCTTCCCACAATATGGCTTTTAGAGGGCACAATGAAATTTTAACCTCAGATTCCAGCGGAAATTTTTTAGATTTGGTCAAGTTGATTGCTAGGTTTGATCCAACTTTGCGAGAACATATAAACCAAGTGATGAACAAGTCTGTTGTCAGAAACCACTATCATGGGAAAAATATTCAACTTTCATCCAGTCATGTTAAAGCTGATATACTACAAAGAGTGTTGAAAAACAAGTACTATTTAATTATTCTAGACTGTACTCGAGATATTGCTAGGATTGAGCAGCTCTTCATAATACTGCGAACTGTAAACAAAGTCACTGGTGGTATTGAGGAACACTTTGTAGGTTTTTTAACGGTAGAGAAAACTACTGGTGAGGAGTTGACTGATTACATTGTCAATGAACTGGAGCAACTAGGTTTGTTACTGGAAAACTGTAGAGGGCAAAGCTACAACAATGGTGCCAACATGCATGGAGAAAAAAGTGGTGTTCAACAAAGAATTTTAAATAAGAACCCACTTGCTTTCTATGTACCTTGCGGAAGTCATAGTTGGAACCTAGTTTCGGGCGATGCAGCTTCATCTTGTACTCAAGCTCAGTCGTTTTTCGGGCTATTGCAAAGACTGTACACAATTTTCTCATGCTCCAGTGACAGGTGGCACATTCTTAAGGTTAATGTAAACATCTCACTGAAACCTCATTCCGAAACCAGGTGGGAGTGCAGAGTTGAATTTGTGAAAGCGGTAAGATACCAGTTGAACAGCAATGGCAATGCTTTGTTGGAATTGTGTAAACAAATGACAGATTGTGTGGTTATCAGCGAGTGTCAATCGTTGGAAAGGAAAATAACGACCTATGAATTTGTTATCTCCCTGGTGATTTGGTACAATATTCTTGTCAAGATACACCATATTAGCAAAATATGGCAAAGTGAAGACATGCATTTAGGTGTGGCAGTACAGCATGTTAAAATTTTCATCGAGTGGCTTGAAGATTATCGTGAAAATGGATTTTCATCAGTATTGGCGACAGCGAGGGAAGTTGCAGAAGAGGTAAGCATTGAAACCACATTCAACGCCATCAGAAATAGACGGAAAAAGATCATGTTTTCTTATGAAGCAAATGACGAGGTTCCTGAGATGTCCCCACAAAACAAATTTAGAGTTAACTACTTTAATGTTATAATAGATGCAGTGCACACACTGCAAGACAAGATTCGATGCCCTTAAATCTCACAAAATTGCATTTGGTTTCATGTACCGAATCATGGACTTGCTGAAGGAGAATGATGAAGAATTAATGCATAAATGTAAATATTTGCAAGAATCATCAACTGCAAGCATAGGCGATGAGCACAAACACAATATAGACGCACATGAATTGTATGTATTGTATGTATGTTCATAAGAGTCTTCGAGGGAAACAACAACAGTATTTCAGCTCTAAAGTACATAGTGGAAAATAGCCTGTGTGAAATCTACCCAAACATTTACATAGCACTCCGAATCATAGCCACCATTCCTATTTCCGTTGCTTCCTGCTGAGAGGAGTTTCTTCAAAGCTGAAGCTCATTATGACATACTTAAGGAACACTTTGTCTCAAGACAGGCTCTCAGCTCTCGCTATTTTGTCAATCGAAAATGATGTGACATCTTCTCTTGACTATAGTGATTTGATTAAAGACTTTAGCCACAAGAAAAGTCGCAGAGTTGTTTTCTAAGTTGCCCACGCTTGTGAAAACTTTTATTCTACTTTACGATATTAAGTTAATTCATACTTACTTTCTCATGTAAACAAATATGTTGTTTCTAAATTATGTATTCAATATTACATTAATTTTAATTATTACTTTTTTCCTTTTGATAATTTAGAATCAGACTCTTAGAAAGTAGTGTTGCTTGAATAAAGTAAATTTTATGTAGGCCTTATTTTGCAATTATTATAAATGTAAACTTAATAATTTTCTATAATACTCATGACCTCATTTTCTGTAACTTTACCTTGTGCTACTGTTCGCATCACAATTTAAAAGTTAGCATTTTCTGTTATTTTAACAAACTTTAAAATATTACAGCTGTATGTCATGTAAGATGTATCTGCATATAGGATATACACAGGGACGTCATTTGGCGCCAAGGGTGGGGGGGTCAAATGCCCCCCCTGGATTTAGAATTTTATGTGTATAAATATATTTTTTGTGTTTTTAAATTTAAATAATGCTAACTTAAGCACATAAAACTGAAGTTTTATTATTAAAGTACCTAATTTATACATGCTTAATTAATAAAAAATATGCAACAAGGTCACCGTAAAACAAAATCTCCCCCCCCCCTCACTGGAAAAACCTGAAATGACGCCCCTGGAAATACATATAGGTAGGTGTATACACGCTCATGCATGTACATTCCCAGAAGTTGTGAAATATTTTTTGCAAGATTTGATTGCTACAATTACAAGGGGCCCAATTAAGGACCATTGCCCAGGGCCCCGCAAAGGCTAATGCCACCACTGAAGTCAATTGCATAATTGTAGACTGGTGCACGGCCGAAGAAGAACAGGTCTGGACACTCGCCTGGAAACTTGACCCCTTGTTGTTTGGCTGAAGTTCACTAAGTTCACGATAATGCTTTTGGCGCTGCAATTAGGGCGGTCGGCTCAAACTCCGCCGACTACCCTCCCACTGTGACCTCACCAAAGCTTTTGACTGTGTAAATCACAAATTGCTGATAAACAAATTAGAATTTTATGGAGTTACGGAAATTACTAACAAACTAATGATGTCATATCTTTCAGACAGACAGCAACAAGTACGTGTTAAAGATAAAAATATATCATTTTTCTGAAAACCTGGTAAAATAAAACATGGTGTTCCACAAGGCTCAATTTTAGGTCCACTATTATTCCTAGTGTACATAAATGATCTACCACATTCCCTGAACCCTAACGTTACACCCATTTTATTTGCTGATGTCACAAGTATAGTTGTCTCTGGAGATTCTGTAGAAGAACTCAGACAAATAGCAAATACCACATTTACAGAGTTGAACTCGTGGTTTTCCTTGAACAAATTAAATCTTAAAATAGATCGCAGGCTTTCGCGGCCGTTGTCTGCATTTTCTTGGCTTGTGGGTGTGAGCCGCGTCTGAAGATTGTCTTGCAATCTTCAGACGCGGCTCACACCCACAAGCCAAGAAAATACAAATTAAATCTTAATGTAGGAAAAACACATATTATGAATTTTTTGACTAGAAACCGTAAACAAATGGACGCATATATTGCTAGCAATGAAGAAAAAACCAATGAAACAACTCAAACTAAATTTCTTGGTCTGCAAATGGATGTGTTCCTAAATTGGAAATCACACATTGAATATATTGTACCTAAACTAAGCTGTGCATGCTTTGCTTTATGTAATATTGTCGAAATTTTAAACAAGGACACAATAAGAATGGTCTATTTAGAATATTTTCACTCTATCATGACACACAGCATCATTTTTTGGGGCAATTCCACTGACAGTAAAAAAGTATTTTGTATGCAAAAAAGAGCAGTAAGAATAATGAACAGTAGGAAACAAACTGACTCCTGTAAACCTCTTATTAAAAGCACCAAGATATTGCCATTGCCATGTGAATATATGTATTCACTGCTCCTATTTATGTCTAAGAACAATAATATTTTTGAGAAAAATGAATTCTATCACAAGCATAACACTAGAAATAAAAAACACATTCACATGCCCTCGTAAATTTAAAATTAGTACAAAATGGGCCTTGCTACTCCGAAAGTAACATTTTAAACAAACTACCAAAAAACTTGCAAGAAATATTTTTCTCAAACCCTAAACTTTTCAAAAGAAAACTGAGGGATTATTTCTCTGAACATGCTTTTTATTCAGTAGAAGAGTACCGTCATTTGGGGTTACTTGGGACGCATGGGGTAACTTGGGACAAATTTTAGTAAGTCTTTATTTCGCGCACGGTGGCATAAAATTAAAGATAACGCTGAAAGTTTCAATTATTTTATACAGTTCAAGGGATGCACTTGTTTATAATTTTTCTTGCAGCTACTATATTCCATATAAAAATTAATGAATAAACGTCCCAAGTTACCCCATGCGTCCCAAGTAACCCCAAATGACGGTACTTAAATCATAAACATTAAATTACATACTTGTATAACAGTGTACATGTCAGGTCTCTTTCTCCCGCTTTTCTTCTTCTTTTTTCAGATTATTGACGACTTCATCCAGTTGCAATATAGGAAGTGAATGTACAACATGTGCAGAATAGATCATAAGGATGCAATAAAACAAACTAAGATAAACACTTATCAAAACATATTTTTATCAATGTCTGAAACACTTCCTTCGCTCACAATTTAAAATCATGGCTCCACAAATCTTTAGTTACTTTATAATGTTAGCAATGGAAAAAAGTGGGCGGAGTTTGTGTCTGATCGCCCAGATTATAGCGCCAATAAGTACAATATTCTCGTTAACTTGACGAACAACAGCCAAACAACAAGGGGTCAAGCTATGGGGTCAAGCAAAATATATTGGTAGATAGGCGAGTGTCCAGACCTGTTCTTCTACGACCGTGGACAAGGGCATGGTCATATAGTTAGGTCTGGCAACTGCCTATCTTTTGCAATGCTTGGCCGCGTGCGCTTAGTGAAGCTCGCGGCGGCTTGCGAATTACGAGCGCTAGTAGTAGGTTGACCCATAGTCTGCATTGTTATTGATAGGCGTTTCGGACATTCTCGGTTACTACAATTTATAGAGTTTTGCAAATAACTTGTCGCATTTACAAGAAGAAATTCGTTATGTTGAGGTGATATTGACACTGTTGGAATCATTATCTTTGTCTTATTTAGCGAACAATTCAAAATGACAAGTATGCCTTGCGCCTGTATGCTACGAGGCTTCAAGGAATGTTATTTGGCTCAAAAACTTTAAATTACTCGTTATTTCATAGTTCCAAAGGACCCTGTTAAAATACAGTGAAGTGGCAGTAGAAGATGATATGTTACGATTTATAACCAAAGTGTGGAAGGCAATGTTTACCATACACTTTGTCCCTATGCCCAAAGGTAGTTCACAAG